>JBBPQD010000025.1:0-31316 GCA_038092355.1 Caloboletus inedulis
GATGGTTTCTGCGAGTTCTCTCTGTGAAGGGCTAGCGTACAGCTGGTGCTGCCCTGTGTAACGGGATCAACACGTCAGTTCGGCGTAATGCACGAAACACTTACGATGGACCTCTGGATTGGGGGAAAGCTGGATCTTTGAAAGCATGATGTTGAAGGTTTCGGTTGTCTCGTCGCCCTCAAATCCCAGTGCTTGCGGGTTTGAATGGATGTGCGAGGGCGAAGGCGGGACGTCATCGTCCTTTGACCGACAATCACCATATATTTCACCAGAGTAAAAGGAAGTACTGACGCTGATGATATAGTAATTTGGAAGGAGGTCCGAGAGATTCCAAAAAGACAAGCCATGATGCTGAGTATCCCAAGAAACGGTTACAAGGCTATTGTTGGGAGAGATGGCGAGCGGAAGGCAGGAAGGAAGGGTGGGTCCAACTTCGACGAACGTAGCAGCATCCCAAAACCTAACACCATCCTGCCAAGTGCCAGACACAATAAATTTTCCGTTCCTTGACAAGGTGCGGAAACCAGGAATTGGCTTGCGCGAGTCTGACCCATGCGATGGATCAATGACTGCGAGCGACTCTTCTAATCCAGTAAAGATCCGTTGTTGGCCATTAACATCGTTCGACCACGAAAAGGCTGTCACGCGGGAGTTGAATGTGACCACGACCCGCTGGGTGAGTTGATTGTCATGAATATCCATGATGTAAACGGCGCCGATGTTCGTACAGCCAGCGAGGCGACCGCCGCAACAGGAGAATTGAACAGACGAGACTTTGCTTGAGTCGAGGTTCAACGGCGGTGCGAGTCGCTGGCCAGTGGTAATACTCCATACGACGACCGACCCGTCCGACGATCCACTCGCAACCGTCGACGAGTCTGGCGACACGTCGAGCGCGCAGACTTTGCGGGGGTGGGAATCCTTGGTCTCAGCGGTGAGTGTTTGACTCTCACTGGCATCGAAGATCCTCAGCCTCCCATCACTACACCCACAGACGATCCATTTTCCATCCATTGAAACCGTCGCGACGCATGCAGCCGTCTTCCACGAACCCTCTTTGCAATCATCTTGCACTTGTAACAGTGTCGCAAGTCCCCACTCAGTAACGTGTACTGCACGCTCGCTATCGGGAAAAAATACCAGCGAGACCGTCCGGGCATAGGTTACCAATTCTCGTGGTGTGTGTGCAAGATCTTTGTGGATAACTATAAGACTGACGCGAAAGCGTTCTCAACGTACCGATTCCGTACCTTGCCTCGTCCGTGACATCACAGACTAGACGCAGCAGACCGGGTGCGGAACGCCGAGCGACCAGATTCAAGGCGAGACAATGATCGGTTCAGGTGGGTAAAGCATCTATGTACCTTGAGGTTCCCTGCTCAGACCTTTATATATAGTATTTGAGCGTTTGTCAAGCAACGGGAAAGGAAATCACGCCGTACAGCGGTATCTTGGTCCAATCAGAGTTGCTGTTTAAACCTCAAACCTTCAGCATGTAACGCAGGGTGAGCACAGTTCCAGGTACCGTCTACTGTGAGAGTTATCACGCGGCCAGGTTATCAAACTGATACCCTATCATTACCTTTTCTGCCAAGAAGTGTAGTTGCATGTTCCTCAAATCGATTCATGATAAGATCTCTTTCGCACCAACATACCGTCCCTGTGTTGCCCACGTAATGGTCCAATACCCGATGCGGGTAAATAGTCCCACCTTGGGTTAATTTGGACCTGGCTTGATGAACGCCCTGGTCCAACCCTTGTCTACTGGTTGGTTTATGGCATTCCCCCCGTCGATGGTTTCATTGCAGTGGAGCCGCCTCCCTTTGAATCTCTTCCATCCGAACAGGCGACGTTTACAAAACGTCTCTTCACCCAGGGCCACCCTTGTGGAGCCCAGACCTAGTCTTACTATGGTCCAGCCGTTTTCCAGAGCGTGGGACTCAAGATCGGAGACGCTGGTATTGTGGATGTTAATGAAGGAGGGCCGTTCGACGGGGTTTTTTTTCAATGTGCTTGAACCACCTCCGGGGAGCTCTGACTCTGACAGCTTTCGAGTAAACTTCCCACCAGTCGTGGAAAACGACATTTAATGCAAACGTCTCGTCCTCCGAACCATCGTGACATGTGGACCAATTGGAGGGTTGGGGATGTTTCTCAGGTGGACGAGTGCATCATCTCATGGTCGTACAACAATCGATATTAGTACAGGCAGCTACAAACACTAACAGATTCGAGTTCACGAACGCAGTCATGGGTAGAGGATCCTATTGACGCGCAGTATAATTTGAGTTGCATATTTAAGAAAGCACAGATAGATAACGTCCGAGAACAGTCGCGCGTACGCGACGACGTACACTCTTTATTCCCTCCTGATTCTCCCCATTCCAAGGTCCCGACGACGCAGCCGTCGTCGTTGCCATGCAAGTTACTTGCACATGCTCACCAACCTCGGGGGCTCAGTGCGTCTTTCCAGACGCAACCTTTCGTGCGCCCCGAGAGGTAGCAGAGAGAGAACCGATGATATCACCACCAAGCCGCCACACAATCATGCTCGGGAACAATAGCCAAAGCCTATCCCAAGAGAACGCCACAGCGGATTGCACAATCAAACGTCAAGGTCGGGACACAGGACGAAGTGAGGTCGGAGAAGGGGGGGGAAACGGAGCAAGAGAGTCATCAGCATGCTCAGCACATGCGAGCCAAGGGCAACGAAGACACGCACCCGTTCGGCAATACCCAGTAGAGCAAAAAATTGCCCCACGTATTATGCCCGACTGCGCATCCACCGCAATAATATTCCTGTGCCCAGTAAAGCACCGTCTTGGAAAGCGTCATAGTGACCGCAGCAAACCCGACCAGCGGGGCGGCAGACCAGTTGGACACGTGTGCGAGGTAAACATATGTGAGGTTCAACGCCGTCTCCACCAAATTGAGAAGAGCTGTGTGATGGAAAGTCAGGGAGTTTAAATAGACATGAAATGGACCAAGAAAAGGCTTACACTGTGCGTTGGTGAACCCATTGTTTTCTTCGAGGGCTTTGATACCATATACCTGTCCCGTATTATATGAGCAAATGAACCAGGTTCAATCCCGTGAAGGCGGACTCACGAGGTCTATGTCCTGGTATAATCCATATGGCTCCCAAATCCAGTGAAGATCTCCCCCAACCATTGAGCGCGGCCTAGACGTTGTGCGAGGTTGGAGGATACCCTACAAATAACACAGCACACGGGACATACCTCATAAAACAGTACGTCGCATCCCAAAGGATGACAGGTGTGGTCAAGAGGAACCAGAGGGTGATCCAGGTATAGGTTTTTACGGCCATATTTTCTAATCCACCAAGAAACGCGAGACACGACGCAAAGAGAGAGTCAGCAAGTCAGCCCGGAGCGCAGCACCATGGGAAAAGACGGAAACCAGAGGTGGGAGTAATTTCCCTAAAACGGAACGTATAAAAAACACGAACCATATGATTCGATCGAACGGGGAACGACGGGGTTGTTCGCGACAACACCCACGGGGGCGGTGGTCTTGCACTCGCGCGTCGAAAAGACGCTGCCGTTGGACTTCGCATCATGGTCAGCGTGGTGAGACTGGTCATTGACAGATGGCCACGTCGGTCTTTCGAATTCAAATTTGGACTGTGTGCGGCGAATGATGAGGGTATCTTCGGGAAGGGCATCCCATTTAGAGACGTGAGCAGCGGAGAAGATGGGCGCAAACGGGAGCTTGGACATGGAAAGTATAGACCGAAGGTGCCTTGGTTGTCCTCGCCACTCGCCTAGAGTATTATGGGTATGAACATGCCGCTGCAGCATGGCCACTCCGTCGCCCGGGGCATGCTCATATCGAAGACCAAGAAGGCGCGCGAGCTGAGGGCTACGAGCGAAGAAAAAAAAGGTATGTTGGCGTTCCTGCTGCCAAGTAACATTGGTAATGGCTCTATAATTACACATGGGGGGTAAGCTGCTGAGTCCTCTGGGTTGTCCAAACGAAATGCCTATCAGTGTTTACATCAACTCATCACGGAAAAGTGCTGCAGGGCACCCGCAACTCAGTCTTAGGTCTTTAGCGCAGGATCGACCCCTAAGTTGAAGTTTAAGTTCCTTCTTTGCAGATGCCAGTCTGACCGTTCCTGCACAATAGCACGTACAATAAAGGCACCGCTCGACGACAACAATACGCGCTCAGTGTGCACGCAAATTAGCGAGTCTTAGAGCTGCTAATGTAGTTGCGACACCCAACGAAAAAGCCACAAAGAGCCTGCCATCGAAATGCTTGACTGGAGGTGGCGCAGTGGTTGCAACCGGGTCAGTCTGGGCCTGCGGACGTGGTGCGTTACGGTCGTAAGAATTCTTGATAGCGAGGGGCGTGTTGTGTGCTTGCTCCAAAGCTGGGAGACCATCGAAACTACGGGTATTTTCGGCGGTCCACCACGCCTTGATACCGTTCGACGCCTTTTCTGTGGGATCTGATACTTGTGCCTCCACCCGCTCCAGGTTATCACAGAACCGTTCGAGTTGTGAGCGCTGACCAATGAATTTATATTGAGGGATGCCAAAGCCACACGACTGGGCAGGTTTGGAGCGAGGGTTAGAGACATGTGTGCAGGCACGGGGACGGGGTGCTCACTGTAGCGACCTTGTGTACATCGATGACGATCGCTGCGCGCGAGCCTGCCTTGCGGCTCGCGGGGGGTATGAGTGCGTCGTACTCTGGAGTACCAAACTCGTGCACGGTGCCTGGCATCGCATCATCAGAGTGGGTCCAACATGAGCACTCTGAAGAGCTATGAGTGGACGCGGCGGTGCGTGGACGTACCCGTTCCCCACATTCTAAAGATCCGTGGCGCACCCTCAAAGGCATGGAACATGATTGTAATCCTACCATTTCCGGGCTCACGCATGTGTGCAATGGTCTCGATGCCTAAGCATGTTCGGTGTCAGTCACAGACAGGGGTGCAGTGTAGGCAAGTAGGCGCAATGAGCGGAAGGACTCACCACTACCAGTCATGTCCTCATACCAAACACGGTTTTTGTTCAGGATGTGAAAACTCTCGATGCATCCCTTGGGCGAGAGGTTGACGTGCCCATTGAGCGCGGCGGTGGCGACCCAGAACATCTTTTGCTTCGCGATCCATTCGAGATGTTTGTCTGGGATTTCATCGTAGAAGATGGCCATCTTGTGGTGGGTTGTGGTAGGAAGGGAAAAGCGAAAGAGATAGGGAGAGAAAGTATCTGTATCTATAACCCGAAAAAATGCTGTGTCAAGTTCTGGTACACATAAACCGGTGGCCGATAATATTCCATCTGATCCCACACGTGGGCCCGGTGACTTTAGTTACCCCAAACCAGACCTAAAACTTGGAGATCAGATGTGACAGTCGTTCACAGGTTCCGGGAACAGGCACCTGGCGGCCCATCTCCACGAGCGCTGGTCTGACTACCAGATTGCTAAAGGCGCGGCGACAGAACCGTCTGCAATCCCTACACCGTCTGCCAAATGTTCCTCTTCATCGTCCACATTGATTGCATACATCCCTCGTGGAAGATTCCGGACCAGGTGCAGACACAGAAAGGGGCAACGCAGGTCCAGATGATGATGAGATTCTATCCACGTCCTCAGAACAGGTACCAACCCTCCTCCGGCTGAGAGGATAGTGGCTCCTGCCGACGGATAGGATGAACCAGATTATGGTCACGTCAGAAAAGGTATTACATCCAGAACTCAGTTGGGGATGATCGATGAACATTGAGGCTCAGTTCCTGGAATCAGAATGTGATTGAGTTACAGTAGCACAGGCAGCCCAACATAACCTACCTTGATGATCATACTGCGCGAAGGTGGTCATCTTTTGGACGCCATCGTGATCGTGGTTGTTGTGTGCGCAACATCCACTCATAGAATGCACTGTTCGACTCGATGATCCAGGGTATAGTTACACAACATTGTTAATACTAGGAACATCTAACATGCGTGTACAGCCGACTCGGGGGCTTGATCGTCGGTTGAACTTGAAGCTTCTGGTGCGCTTGGATGGGTGCGCGCAGCTCTAATTGCTGTCTATCATGCTTGATCTCATTCAATGAGGTGCCCTCGTCACACCATCATGCTCGCAGTATCATCCCCATTGAGCACGCCCGTTGTCAAGTTTCTGGAACCTGTTCAGCGTTTGACCCAATTTGGGATCTGCTCAGCCTCGTCACCTCCACCAGGAGTCAGGCTCTAACTTGGTGGCACAATGATTTCGTTTCACCCGGGTTTTGCGCCTCGCGGCCACGGAACGATTGTTCGCGCCGCCATAAGGGAGATCCGTGAGACACCATCTTGTTCGTGCCTATTATTTTCCCGCACTTTTAGGTCACATTGGTCGCTTATTTTCAGAACCGTTATGACCGCGAGCTTGCTCTTCCTATAAAACCCCCAGCCATCTTTTCATCGGGTCGAGTGAACCACCACGATGCTGTCTGCAATCTTGGGTGGGCTTTCGCTCGCCACAATGTTGGCGTGGGGTCACCCTTCCTCTTTGCTACAGCGTCAATCCTCTAGCAATGTCACGTACTCGATGAACATCACCGATTGTCCAGGTACATTTCCGCCCTGGTTCGGAAACTCGTATTAACGTACCACAGGTTACACTTTGGGATCTCTGTCCGAGTCTCAATATGGTCTGACTGCTCAGCTGTCATTGGCGGGGACGCCTTGTGACGCGTTTGGCACGGATGTAACGACTCTCACCATTGAAGTCACCTACCAATCTCAGACAACGTGAGTCTCTCAAATAGCGTGATTACATGCGTGTTGAATCGTTCGCGTCTAGCCTACACGTAAAAATCTACGACACTGCGAACCAACAATTCACAATCCCCGAGTCTGTCATCGAGCGTCCACCTGCTCCGACGGAATCATTCACAGGCTCCTCGGATCTCGTGTTCAACTATGACGCATCGCCATTTGCTTTTTGGATCACGCGTCGCTCTGATCCGGATGCAATGCCTATATTTGACACCAGAATTACCTCGCTCCCTCCAACACCCATTCCGCCCTCCAACCCGTCGGATCCCAGCACGGCATTCGATGGGTTCCCCCTCGTGTTCGAGGATCAGTACCTTCAGGTAAATAAGTTTCATCCTCGAAATAGCTGCGAGCTGATAGCTTGTATCGTGAGTAGATTGCCTCAGCGCTGCCTTATGGTACAAACATCTATGGTTTGGGTGAGGTGATTGCCAGCAGTGGCTTTCGACGCGATATAGGTACAGATGGCGGTGTCGGCACTATCCAAACCCTCTGGGCCCGCGATGTCGGAGATCCTATTGACCAGAACATGTAAGAGCGTCGATATAAGCACAATACGTGACTGACGCGCCCAAGGTATGGCTCGCATCCCATCTACCTTGAACATCGCTTCAACGAGACCACCAACACATCATCGTCATCTGGAGTTTTCCTATTCAGGTATTGTACACCAATGGTCTCACGTGAACACATTGTAATGCCCTGGCAGTTCTGCAGGATCTGATATCTTCTTACAAACCCCGCCCAACTCACAAGTGTCGCTTATCGAGTATCGAATGGTAGGGGGAATCCTTGATTTCTACTTTTTCTCTGGCCCCACAGATGCCGAAGTCATTGCTCAATATGGGGCGATAATTGGTTATCCCATGTGGCAACCTGCTTGGGGCTTCGGATTCCACTTGTGCAGGTAGGCCACTCATTATACAACTTTATTTCGTTGACCAAGAATTAATGGTGTGCTATCCAAGGTGGGGATACGTGAACATTAGTGAAGACATCGCAAACGTTGCTGCTATGCGCGCTGCTAATATTCCTCTTGAAGGTCTGTTTCATCCTATGCTTAATGGCCGTCAACTAAGTAATATACCAGTTCAATGGAATGATATTGATTTGTATCACGCATACCGTGATTTTACAACCGATCCTGTGAGATTTCCCAGTGATGAACTCCAACAGTTCATCGAGCAATTAGTCAGTTGGGTAGTTTATCAATGAACAACGCAACTAATTCATTTTCCTAGACTGCCAACTACCAACATTGTAGGGGTTCCATTGATGACGCGTATTGTGCAGTGTATGTTGAACTGGCCCATCTTCATAGACATCCCTATCGTAGATGCAGGTATTGGAGTCACTGTCAACGCGACTGATGTGGTGAGCTCTGGCCCCGGACAACCGTAGTACTTTCCTGATCACCTTTCAAGTATTACCCGTTCTCTGACGGAGTCACGAGGTACGTTGGTTCGAATTCTTTGCAGTATGTCCCACCTCACCCTGTGCAGCGATACTTTCATCAAAAACCCTGACGGATCCCTCTACATGGGGCAAGTTTGGCCTGGTTACTCAGTAAGTTTCCTTCCGCGCTGTATCCACTCGCATTGACTGTTTCATGTCCATCAGGCTTTCCCTGACTGGTTCGCAGAGAGCACCCAAGCATGGTGGACGGAGGCACTGATGAACTGGACTGAGCTCGGGGTCAGCTTCTCTGGTATCTGGCTAGACATGAATGAGGCGAGCTCGTTTTGCAGTTACTCCTGGTAAGCTAACCTCGAGATTGGAGTAAAATCTGAGTTTATTCTGGGGACAGCGGTACTGGCGCAAATCTTTCTGCGTTGACGCCATTCAGCGTGATCGGTACTGTGGTATCTGGGTACCCTGAATGGTTAGCATTAGTCGGAATCCATCTACCGCTACAACATGCTGATTGTCATTCTCGTACAGTTACAATGAAACTGTCTGGGGACCCAGTGGCAATATGACAATTAACGGAACGTCGACGGACTCTTGCGTACCTGGAACTACGGAGATGCTCTCGAAACGCGGCATTGGCGCTGCAGGCGAACCAAACGTCAACCTTACCAGCCCGCCGTACGCCATTCACAATGGTCAAATATCGCACCATTTCGTTAAAATTGTAACTGATTCGTGCTTCTGTCCTTCAGGCTATGGACCACTCTCCGCAAATACGCTGGCCACGAATGCAACTCATTACGGTGGCTACGTCGAGCTTGACGTCCATAATATGTTTGGGATGATGGAGGAGAAAACCACAAATCTTGCCGTGCAGACCATCTTCAACGGGAAGAGACCATTCTTGATCAGTCGCTCAACCTTCCCGTCTTCCGGAAAGTGGACCGGCCACTGGGTATGTCCCGTGTTTTAAGGGCGGCTCCACGCAAGTTCTTATTCACTCTCTAGCTTGGGGACAACTACAGCAAATGGCAATACATGTACCTGAGCATCCAAGGCATTCTACAATTCCAGATTTACCAAATTCCGATGGTCGGTGCCGACACGTGTGGCTTCAGTAAGTTATGTTTCACGAAACTGGAGTGAAGACATGCTAACCTTTCTCAGATGGCAATACCGACGAAGAGCTTTGCAACCGATGGATGCAGCTTTCCGCCTTTACTCCATTCTACAGGAATCACAACACTTATGGTGCTCTGCCTCAAGAACCCTACCGATGGGACAGCGTCGCGAACGCATCGCGGATTGCCATTGCTGCCAGATACGCGATGTTGCCGTACTGGGTGCGTGCCACGGGAATCTCTACCGAAGTGTACTAAAATGTTAGATGATAGTATACCCTCTTTGCCAACGCCTCTACTAACGGTCTTCCACCCGTCCGGGCCCTATTCTATGAGTTCCCCAACGAGCCAGAGCTTTTCACCGTCGACAGACAGTGGCTGATTGGAGGTGATATCCTCGTCACCCCCGTGTTGGAGCCCGGAGCAACCACAGTCGACGGTGCGTTTCCGGTCATTTATGGAACTATGAATTGGAAATTAATTGGGCCTCAAGGTATCTTCCCCGGGAGAGGTACTGTCGTCTGGCGTGACTGGTGGACCCACGCAGTCGTCGATGCCACTCCCGGTGCAAACACGACTCTGAGTGCTCCCATTAGCCATATCAACGTCCACATCCGAGATAGCTCCATTTTACTATTGCACCAGGAACCTGCCTATACCATCTACGAGACGCGCCAGGGACCTTACTCGCTTCTCGTATCTTTGAATACGGCAGGGACTGCGTGGGGCAATGCCTACGTCGACGACGGCGAAAGCAGCCCTCCGGGAGCGAGCCGTACTCTGAACTTCATCGCAGGCGGTGGGGAATTGAACATTGAGAGCACGGGAGAGTACGACATCAGTCAGAACCTCGAGACGATTACTATTCTCGGTGTCCAGCAGCCGACGACGGTAACACTGCACGGCGGCGAGATGACGGGATGGACGTACAATGCCGCGAACGAGGAGTTGACCATTTCGAACTTGTCTATCGAGCTCAATGCTGCGCAGACGAAACTAAGCTGGAAATAGAGAGCAGATGGCGAGTAGGAAGGACCATCACGATATGTTGTGTGGTATTCTGGTGAAATGGACCTACGTACTTGCCTAGTGTGTTTGATGATGTGCTTTTCGTAGATCTGAGCCTTGTCGGCCCATCAGGTAAACACTCGTTTGTTTGATCACATCTATATTGAAGGCCACAACATTGTCTGTTTGTCCCATGTTGCACAATTAAACATTCAATCCTTGAAGTAAGTTCAGTTCATCACATAAGAATCTTGCGCACGCATGCCTTTCGTCACCGTCACGCAACAGCAATTCGTCTCGATGCGCGCAAACGGGACTCGTCCTGTACTGCGCAAATATGCTAACCCGGACCGCCGTAACATGATTCCACCAATTGTTCCACGGCATCGTTCCAGCTTCCTTCATCGGGTACCCAACAATGCTGCCGCATGGGATCGAGGTGTGAAAACACATTGGAACGGGGTGGGGCGACTGGTATACATGAGCACCAACCAAGTCGCCAGAAAATTTACCGACCTGAGGAGTGCAGATTCGTATTTCACCTCAGGACGGATGGGTTCTCCCTTCTCGTCCGTTGGCATGGAGAGATCAAACAAGTAGATGATTGTGGCAATAGTGATCCACAATGATTCTTCTGCCAAATAGCGGCCGGGACAGGCCCTATAAATCGATTTGAAAAAGAAGTATGTATGCTCCCTGACTCCAAAGAGAAAAGGGGCCCACCCACCTGCGGCCAAATCCAAAGGCAATTTCACGCGGATCTAGGATGTCATTACGGAGTGTTCCATTAGCATTTATGAACCGATGCGGTGTAAACTCAGAGGCATTGGGATACATTCCCTCATCGTGTAACATATGCCTTGAAGCACATCAGACCGAGCACTACAATGAGCAATGAGAGGTTATACCAGGAATTTGCAATAACGGTCGTTCCTGCTGGAAATTCCCATTGTCGGTAAGAATCAGCCTGGACAAGGCGGTGAGGGATAGCTGAACCACGAAACAAAAGAAAATGAGAAAGATCGGGGGGTAAATTCGAGTTATTCACCAAGTGGTGCGACAGGATTCCACCTATTCATTATCTGGTTGTTGGCTCTGATCAATTTTCATATTTTAGTACTCACCTTAATGTTTCTCGCACAACCGCGTCTATATACGGCAGTTTAGGACGGTCTTCGAGAGACGGTAGTCGTTGACCTTCCATAAGTCCGTCAATAGCCTTCCGTCCTTCGTTCTGGACGTCTGGGTGAAGCATGAGAGCAAGGATCGCGGTGTCGAGACTGCTAATAATCTAGACAGAAAGGTATGACATCCTCTGACAAGCCAATGTATTGCACTCACTGTGTCAGCACCGGCTGCCAGGAAGTAAAGTAAGTGGTACGCGTTAAGTCAAAAAAGACTCTTGACCAACCGACATACACGCCTGCCATAGCGTGACGAATGCTATCTTCGAGTTGAATAACCCCGTCTGAAGTGTGCATCTCAATCAGTTTGTGAGCCATGGACGATTGAGATACTCGTCCACTGAGCTAAACATGACTTTAGTTAACTTGGAGAATGAAATGAGCAGGTCCACGGTCGTACCACTTCTTCTTTCACGGCATTGTATGGCCGGGACACCAATTGCTCGGCCAAGTTTCGCATGTGTCGCATTTGTGCTGCAAATGCTGTCCCGAAAATCTTCATTGGGAGGTGGTGCACTGTATGCCATCTAACGTGAGCAACAGTGCTGCCTTGACCAGATAATTATGCCTCACACCAAGGAAATATGTCAACAGGATGTGCTCCGACATTTGTCAGTGCATCTAACGAGGCGTTGGCATCCCCGGCCAACTTGATCCATTCATCATCCTCGTCCACGACTATTCTAGACGTTGGGATGTGAAGCTCAAGAACTCAAGTCCACTGTACCTTCGTAGCCATAAGTCACCATCAGAATATTCGCACCAGCGAACCTGTAGGAAGAAGACCATGAGCTTCGTTTCAATATGGGAATCAGACCAAGTCACGTCACATTCTCGTATGATCTTGGAATTTATGCGGCGACACCATCAACCTCTGAGCCAGCTTCTGCGCTTGCGTACACAAGACGTCTCGAAATGCTGAGATAGATTTCGGGTTTAAATGTTGTGCGAACATCTTGCGCTGTGATTTCCAAGCTTCATCGGCATGCATGGTCGTGATCATCCAATCCCATCCACCCCTGTACTTTGTGAGTGTTGTGGTCCCGAACTCGAGTTAGAACATTACCATTTCTGTATGAGTGCGAAACCAGGACGGTCAGAATAGATGGATCCTCGCTTGTCCAGAAGTTCCAAGGCCACTTCCGCAGAATGGATAACAACAATGGGTTGACCAAGGACGACAAAGCCAATTAGGTCACCTTTCCCAAGTCACGTCACGGAGGTCCTTGCACATCACATGCTAAACAATGTACTCACCATATTTTGCGGTCCATTTTGAATAAGTGAGCCATTGTTGCGTTGCCGGAAGGTCTGTGGCATTTCCCAAAACGGGGAGTCGGGGAGGTCCCGGTGGAAAATTGAGAAAACGCCTTCTACGGCGATACCATTCCACACAGACCAGTGTTACGAGGGCGGCAGCGCTGAGCAGTGCGAGATTGGCCATGAGTCGGCAAGGAGAATCTGTGGAGCACCAACTGTCAATGAGTCTGTTATATTTATGATGGAATAATGATGTTCGGAGTTGGAATCAATTTCAATTCATTATTCATGGATGCAATGCTCAGGAGAGGAGTCCGGCATGTCGGAGGGTGAGGCGATACTTTGATAGACGCGGCTGGCGCTTTGTGAGGGTTGTCAATGACGAGATCCGCCGTCCAAGGAGAAATGACAAGATGAGTAAAATATGCGTTACCTGCGACTGGAAGCCTGAAGGGGACCGCAAGAAGGTCGATTCAGGTGGGATTGGCTGGTCGATACTCTGTGATGGCATGCAGCGTAAAGGGGGAGGAGATACGGTGAAATGTCACCGCCACTGCCGTTCATGACGAGATCCCAAGGCACGGATGGCATGGTCGGCACAGCACATGAGAAAGAACATGTATGTTGCTTACATATACCCACGGACTCACCGTGAAGTGGGGTATAGTGGTTCCGAGTCTCGACGACTCTGCCCAAGGTCGCACTAGCATGCGGTGCATTTGATTGGTCAACACTGTAGTGCCCACGGATAATATAAGGTCGTTATGGCTCGTTAGCAACAGCAACTACTGGTTACCGTGGGTCGAACAGCCTCACGGTGCACGCTTACGTCCACGTACCCACTGTACTGCACAGGAACGACGAAACTGAGCATGAACGTCTGGGGCTGTTGAATGATGTCTTACGGAGCCTTGTAGGTAAACGCACCTGTTCGCCAGTAACACCGTGACTGGGTTAAGAATCGCCACACTAGGGAGGAATTATCTAGCTCCACTCCATGAGATTGGTGGGTCGTAGCTGCCATTCTTCCTTCCGGCGTACTAACCCGTGGTTCGCATTTCATCATGATCCAGCGGAAGAGCTCGTGCACATTGAATGTGTGATGCGCTTGATAGTGCGAGAGGCAGCGATGCATTGTGTGTCCGGAATAGCAGGGGATGTATATGTAATCGTCCGGACAACGTCGGTCTCGTCTAGATCCGAGCGGAAAATGACCGATATTACACCGCCGAGTACGTGCACAAGGCGCGCTCGGTGCGACAGAAGGATGTGCAATTCATCCCCGTGCCCGTGCCCGACCATGTTCCTGGAGAGTCCGAGCCTGAGCCATACTTTCACCCAACGCACGAGGGTAACAGGGCTCTCTCCCGAGGTGTTCGGAGCTGCCGGGCGAGGCGATCTGGGCGGATCTTTTGCAAGCGTCGTATGGCTGGGAAACGGTGTATAGGCCTTCGGAGGGCCACCGACCCTGGAAGTGCAGAGGATGTACTGGGCGAATTAGTGTGTGAATCCGCCGAAGACTTGGGAGAGAGAGAGTGGTCGGAAACTCATTGCTGAGTGATATACATAGTGGAGAGCCATTTTCTTCGGGAAATGCATTTCTGGCGTTTTTGGTGAAACTGCAGGGTTGAAAATTCGACGACTTGAAGAAAAGAGGAGGGTGTGCATTGGTCGGGCTCACCAAGGTTGTCTATGATCCTCATCAGGTACCCCTACCATGTGAGCCATGTAAATGAAACCGAATGCGCGTATCCCACGTGTCATCAAGTTTTGTTCCGTCATTCAGAGTCGGGAGGTCTCGCGAGGGAAAAAAAAAGGTGCGTGAGATGAGGTGACGAGATGCAACCAGACGCAGGCTCTCGACCGTCCAGTCTGCCAAATCACAGTGATGCAGGAAGTAGTACACGTTGATTCATGCAAGAAGATAGCATACAATGACCGAATCTCGAGATACACCAAGGCATAAGACGGTGCAAAATTCGGATCGGTCAGGGCAAGCGCGGATGGTATTGGTCGCCGCTATTTGACGATAGGATTGACACCTCTGGCAGAGAGGTAGTCCTTTGCGACGCCGGGACTCTGCGAAAATAATTATCAGGCCTTGGGAACGCAAAGGGAGGAGGAGAGAGAGCATACCAGGTTCTTGATGAGATCGTAGACGCTCTTGTCATGGTACCTGAGCCCCGTGCGTGGGTCTGTGTACGGTGCCTGTGATCGCTGTACCAGCGTGGAGAAGATGAGACGAGTGAGACGTACCTCAAGGCCTGTGATGTCGCAATAATGGCGGGGTGGCAGTAGGGAGGGGGGTGCTTCGATCGAGGTATCTGCGAAGGAGGGGAGGGTTGAGACACGTGAGGAAGAGCGATGGATGAGAGCGTACACGTCGGAATGTCTTCCTCCTCGGCCGTCACGCCGGCTCCATCCACGTCCATCGCCATGTCCCGTTCCTCCCGCTCGAGTCGTCTACGCTCGCGATCCGTGCGTTCGCGCTCACGTTCTTGGCCAAGGACGGTCTTGAGATTCTTAGTACGACGGTTTGCGTTTTTGGTGTAGACGGCATTCTTGAAGGGGCGGGAGAGGTGAAGAAAGGAGAGTTGTTCGGCGAGTGTCTGTTGGTGGTGCGGTCAGGCGTGTGCGAACGGGAGTGGGGATGACTGACGGGGGTGTGCGTCGCGGCGACGTCTGTAGGGGGCTTTTTCTTGGTGGTGCCTTTCGGTGGCCTGTGGGTGATGGGTGAGTGAGTGGTTCGGTGAGGAGGACAGTGTCTTGTCTGACATTCTCCTGTTGGGTGTTCCGGTCGGTGCTCGTCTTTTGCTGGGCTCGCAAATTCCGAAAACTTGTCTCTTTCCTTTCGTCCCCTATGCACTCCTCCTCATCCCATTTCCCTTCCTTTTCTTACTTTCGACTCCATCCTGATGCTCATTCACAAACCCATCCTGCGATTCCCGTGTCCGACATCCCTCCCGACACGGCTCTCCCCCGCTGCGCACTCCGCGGTTCCCTCGATCCCGCCACCGGCATCTTTTACAAAGCTCCCGAACATACGCGCATACGAACGGCGCAGGCGTGCGACAAGTGTAGAGTGAGGAAGGCAAAGGTACGATACATCCCTTGTCTTTCCCCCCGCGTGCGCCCGTGCACTTATTCCTTTTTGCCCTAACCATCTATTTTCAGTGCAGCGGCGACCATCCCGTCTGTGAACGATGTCATATTCGGGGGTTGACCTGCCATTATGCGCCCGAGCAACGTATCCATCGATGGAGCAAGGCCAGGGCGGAGCAGGATACAGTGCCAGATAGGAGCACCAGTCGATCGGGGCGGTCCTCTGAAGCCTTGCAACCTACACGACCCCGATCCAACTCGGGGAGCACCTTTACCTCGCACAGATCGTCGTCTCGCAATGTTGATGTGGATCATCCAAGGAGCGTGGGCGGGGCCGAGGCTGGGTGTGAGGGGGGCAACGGCAACGGTCTGCGCACTCCGCCGGTGCGTCCGAGACGCGCGACAATCGCCTCCGCCGAGATTCGTTCCTTGTCGTCGTCGTCATCGTCCCCGGAAGTGCGCGCCGTCCAGCTCGAGCCGTCTTTTTCACAACAGATTCTCGACCTGCGGCGCGGTGGTCCTGATCTACCATGGAAATGTCACGGTCACCCAGTCTCAGGTTCACGCAGTTCCGTTCCTGTTCGCGTTGACATCGTACACGAGGCGCTCGAAATGACAGAGGAGTCGATGGTTTGTGGGGGAGCGGATGGAGAGGGGACGTTGGAGGGTGACAAAGACCTCGACCTTGACACACCTCACATCGAGGAGAACGCGTTGGCACTATGTTTCGATCCCTATACCGGTGACACCCCTGCGCTCCTCGAGTCCATTCTCACATCCGTGGCCAGTGACTACGACGCGTCTCGCGTTACACTGGCAGACCATGATCCGGCGTGTATCAACCCAGGCCTCATTGACGCAGAATATCCTGAGAACATATATGGTGCACAGTGCCCCATGCTGTTCCATCATCCACCGGGTTCTCATCGATCTGGACCTGCACCTGCACCCAGATCTCGTTTTGATATGTTCTCGGTGGTCCTGGGCACGATGTCGAACGACGAAAGACGGTCTCTTTGTTGCTCGAGTGATGTAGAATCGCCCGACCAGTGAGCATTCTTCCCATTAACACGAACCTTCATTATTATTATTATTATTTCATATGGTCGTGCTCACTCTGTCGCATAGGACCCCCTCGACGTCCTCGTCCGTATCCCCTATCCTCACGCGAGCGAGCCCGAACGGGCCACCAACGACGCCGACGAACAGCAATCCAAATTCACCATTTGCACTCGCCTCCCATTCCCTGCACCTCGAACCCTTTGTAAACGATCAAAATGCTTACCCTCCCACCACGAGTGAGGTGTTGACCATGAATATGGGGACGGATGGACGGCATTACCACCACGGCGGTGATAGCGGCATGCCTTTCGAGTACGTGGGATGGCGTGAGGTCAAGGACCAAGCACACTCGTTTTTGGGAGACCTGGACTTGTTCGTCGATATGGATGCTGTGTTTTGATGTTTTTTTTTTGGACAGACACTCCGTGTATTTTTCGTTGTGACGATGGACAGGGGACAGGAACCTTTTATTTTTATATTTTGCTCTTCTTCCTTCTGGGCGCCTATTTGGCTTGGTCTCGTGTAGGATTTGTATTGTCTCTCATTCCTTTTGGGTTCCTGTTTTACTGAATGTTTTGGGTTGAAATACGACTGAGTAGCCTATCAGGAAATCCATCCGTTCACAAGCTTGTCCTGATGGCATATGCCTTCAAACTCTATGATCACTTCTGAAAATCTGACCCGCGACCAACATGCAGCTGTAGTTGTCAAACGGAGTCATCAGCATTTACACAGTTGATATAACAAACGAGTCGGAACGGACCCTTGATGTTACAAGTAAATCAAGGGGGAAAGGTACCTATCCAGCGATACCCTTCGTACCAATCACGATGAACATGGACATGCGCGTTCACTGATGCTTGGAGAAAGTGTCGAATGCAGGTTCACTTCCAACATCGACGTTGCTCGAACCTAAAGAGCGTAGACAACCTGGCGCGACGGCCATCAAGAGACAGCATAGCCTACTATGTAACTATGTTCAACTGAGGAAATTGACGTGCTGTTGCTCAGCGTGAGTAGGTAAAGAAGAAGAGAAGATACTATTGTTTTATATACTCAGTACTGAGTCATTGCCCGACCTATTCCGAGTCGTCTTCTACACTTTTTTGTTCGTTTCAACATTCTGCGAATCCTTATGACTTCGAGCCTGCTCTCCCTATAAAACCGTCATCCTTCCGTCGAATCGAGTGAACCATCGTCACGATGCTGTCTGCAATCTTGGGTGGGCTTTTGCTCGCTACAACGTTGGCATGGGGTCACCCTTCCACTAGCGATGTCACATACTCAAGGAACGTCACCGATTGTCCAGGTACATTTCCGCCCTGGTCCGTGAGATTCGTACTCGTATTAATATACCACAGGTTACACTTTGGTATCTCTGACTGAGTCTCGGTATGGTTTGACTGCTCAGCTGTCGCTGGCGGGAAAGCCTTGTGACGCGTTTGGAACGGATGTCATGGATCTCACCATTGAGGTCACCCACCAATCTCAGACAACGTGAGCCTCTCAAATAGCATGATTCCGTCTGTTAAATCGTTCGCGTTTAGCCTACGCGTAAAAATATACGACACTGGGAACCAGCAATTCACAATTCCCGAGTCTGTCATCGAGCCCCCACCCCCACCCACAGAATCGTTCACACGTTCGTCGGACCTTGTGTTCAATCTTGATGCATCGCCATTCGCTTTTTGGATCACGCGTCGCTCTGATCCGGATGCAATGCCTATATTTGATACTAGAATTGCCTCGCTCCCTCCAACACCCATCCCACCCTTCAATCAGTCGGATCCCAGCACGGCATTCGATGGGTTCCCCCTCGTGTTCGAGGATCAGTACCTTCAGGTAAATAAGTTTCATTTTCGAAATACCTTGCGAGCTGATATTACGTGGCGTGAGTAGATCACCTCAGCACTGCCTTATGGTACGAACATCTATGGTTTGGGTGAGGTGATTGCCAGCAGTGGCTTTCGACGCGATATAGGTACAGATGGCGGTGTCGGCACTATCCAAACCCTTTGGGTCCGCGATTCCCAAGATCCTCTTGACCAGAACATGTAAGAACGTCGATATAACCATAATGCGTGACTGATGCGCCAAAGCTATGGCGCACATCCCATCTACCTTGAACATCGCTTCAACGAGACCACCGGCACATCGTCGTCGTCTGGAGTTTTCCTATTCAGGTATTGTACACCAATGCTCTCACGTGAACACATTGTAATGCCCTGGCAGTTCTGCAGGATCTGATATCTTCTTACAAACCCCACCCAACTCACCGGTGTCGCTCATCGAGTATCGAATGATTGGGGGAATCCTTGATTTCTACTTTTTCTCTGGCCCCACAGATGCTGAAGTCATTGCTCAATACGGGGCGATAATTGGTTATCCCATGTGGCAACCTGCTTGGGGCTTCGGATTCCACTTGTGCAGGTAGGCCACTGGTGATGTGATTTCATTTCGTTGGCCAAGAATTAATGGTGTGCTATCCAAGGTGGGGATACGTGAACATTAGTGAAGACATCGCAAACGTTGCTGCTATGCGCGCTGCTAATATTCCTCTCGAAGGTCTGTTTCGGCTTATGCTTAATGGCCGTCAACTGAGTGAGATACCAGCTCAATGGAATGATATCGAATTGTATAACGCATACCGTGATTTTACAACTGATCCTGTGAGATACCCCCCTGATGAACTCCAACAGTTCATCGAGCACCTGGTCAGTTGTCTAGTTTGGTAATGAACAATGCAACTAATTCATTTTCCTAGACTGCCAACTACCAACATTGTAGGGGTTTCATTAATGACGCGTAATGTGCAGTGTATGTTGAACCTGTCCATTTTCATAGACGTCCCTATCGTAGATTCAGGTATTGCAGTTACTGCCAACGCAACTGATGTGGTGAGCTCTGGCCTCGGGCAACCATAGTTCTTTCCTGATCACCTTTCAAGTATTACCCGTTCTCTGACGGAGTCACAAGGTACGTTGGTTCGATTTCCTTTGCAGTATGTCCCACCTCACCCTGTGCAGCGATACTTTCATCAAAAACCCTGACGGATCCCTCTACATTGGACTAGTTTGGCCCGGTTACTCAGTAAGTTTCCTGCTACGTTGTATCCCCTCGTATTGACTGTTTCATGTCCATCAGGCTTTCCCTGACTGGTTTGCAGAGAACACCCAAACATGGTGGACGGAGGAACTGACGAACTGGATTGAGCTCGGGGTCGACTTCTCCGGTGTCTGGCTCGACATGAGTGAGCCGAGCTCGTTTTGCAATGACTCCTGGTAAGCTAACCTCGAGATTGGAGTAAAATCTGAGTTTATTCTGGGGACAGCGGTACTGGCGCAAATTTTTCGGCGTTGGCACCATTCAGCGTGGCAGGTGCCGTGGCAGTTGGGTACCCTGAATGGTCAGCATTAGCTGGATTCCATCTGCCACTGTAACATGCTGATTGACGTTCTCGTACAGTTACAATGAAACTGTCTGGGGACCCAGTGGCAATATGACAATTAACGGGACGTCGACGAACTCGTGCTTTCCTGGAACTACGGAAACGTTCTCGAAACGTGACGTTGGCGCTGCAGACCCTGACGTTGGCGCTGCAGGCGAACCAAACGTTAACGTTAACACCCCACCATACGCCATTCACAATGGTCAAATCTTGCATCATTTCGTTTAATTTGCAACTGATTCGTGCTTCCGCCCTTCAGGCGTCGGACCACTACCACTCTCCACAAATACGCTGGCCATGAATGCAACTCATTATGGTGGCTACGTCGAGCTTGACGTCCACAATATGTTTGGGATGATGGAGGCCAAGACCACACATCTTGCTATGCAGACAATCTTCAACGGGAAGAGACCATTCTTGGTCAGTCGCCCGTCCTTCCCGTCCTCTGGAAAGTGGACTGGCCACTGGGTACGTCCCGTGTTATGATGCGGTTCCATGCAAGTTCTTATTTACTCTCTAGCTCGGCGACAACTACAGCACATGGAAATACATGTACCTGAACATCCAAGGCATTCTACAGTTCCAGATATTCCAAATTCCGATGGTCGGTGCCGACACATGCGGCGTCAGTAAGTTATGGTTCACGAGGCTGGAGTGAAGACATGCTAACCTTTCTCAGATGGCAATACCGACGAAGAGCTTTGCAACCGATGGATGCAGCTTTCCGCCTTTACTCCATTCTACAGGAATCACAACACTATCGGTGCTCTGCCTCAGGAACCCTACCGATGGGACAGCGTAGCGCATGCATCGCGGATTGCCATTGCTGCCAGATACTCGATGTTGCCGTACTGGGTGCGTACCACGGGAAATTTCACCGAAGTGTACTAAAATGTTAGACGATAGTATACCCTCTTTGCCAACGCCTCTACTAACGGTCTTCCACCCGTCCGGGCCCTGTTCTATGAGTTTCCCAACGAACCAGAGCTTTTTACCGTCGACAGACAGTGGCTGGTTGGACGTGACATCCTCGTCACCCCCGTGTTGGAGCCTGGAGCGACCACAGTTGACGGTGAGTTCCCGGCCATCTATGGAACCATATTAATTGGAAATTAATTGGGCCTCAAGGTATCTTCCCCGGGAGAGGTACTGTCGTCTGGCGTGACTGGTGGACCCACGCAGTCGTCGATGCCACTCCCGGTGCAAACACAACTCTGAGCGCTCCCATTAGCCACATCAACGTCCACATCCGAGATAGCTCCATTTTACTGTTGCACCAGGAACCTGCCTATACCATCTACGAGACGCGTCAGGGACCTTATTCGCTTCTCGTATCCCTTAATACGGCAGGGACCGCGCGGGGCGATGCCTACGTGGACGACGGCGAAAGCTACCCTCCCGGAGCGAGCCGTACTCTGAACTTCTTCGCAAGCGGTGGGGAATTGAACATTGAGAGCACGGGAGAGTACGACATTAGTCAGAACCTCGAGACGATTACTATTCTCGGTGTCCAGTGGCCGATGACGGTGACACTGCATGGCGAAGAGATCATGGGATGGACGTACAAAAGGGCGAACGAAGAGTTGATCATTTCGAACCTGTCTATCGATCTGAATGCTGCGCGGACGAAACTGAGGTGGAAACATAGAGTAGACGGTGAGTGGCAAGGACCGTCCGATATCATGTGTAGTATTTGTATGTCAAAGTGTTCTTGGTGAAATGAATCTACGTACTGGCCGGGCGGGTGTGTTTAATGATAGCCTCGTCTCAGGTAAACACTCATGACAACTCTTTGCGATCATCCTGACAGTGATAGTGGCTTTCTGTGTTCTGAGTTCTTTACCACTGATTTTCAGTTCCTTGCTTCCGAAACTACACCTCGATCGAGGGATATGATGTTGCTCAAAGATGTTTGCACCAGTATATCAAATGTATTGACTCATTTTCACCATTGTTATGTCAGTCTTTATGGCCCTGGCCCTCCGATCAATGACCCCCCCACTTTTGTCCGAACAATTAAGACCAATATGATTGAATCACGGCTTGCAGACAAAAAGACACTGTGTCCGTCTCCACTCACTCGAAAGATGCTCAGCCGAGGTTCCCAATCCTGAACTGTTCGATCGCGTCGCCGTGTATGTATGTATAATGTACTTGTACCGAGAGCGTTTTTGGTGCCATGATTAGTATGGAATGGACGGATCAAAAAAGTTGCTCGTATGATCCGCCGCGAGACACACCCAGAGTCTGAGATTTGTCCACCGTTGCGTTACCAAGGTGTCGCTTGGAAATGTTATACAACAAGTAACACACATGGAAACTTTTTTTTTCCAGACCGGAGAGTATGATGGATACAATTCAAATGGACATGCCAACTTTTTATGATCATGCACTACGGCTACACAATGTATCTACTTGAGAAACGTTATACAGCGCCGATGCGAGCGCGCAACTCCAGGCTGGACTCGTGCGGGCGTCGAGCCCGACATCAAGTCATGCATACATGCATGACCTCGACCAATTACATATCATTAATTTTGTGATTCGCACTCCATACCTTCCAGAGGTACGGCGTCAGCACGAGGGAACGCCAACCCCCGCGAAAGAAAGTGAAGAGAAAGCGCAGCCTCGAGGATCACGATTAGTGTGAGGTGCGGTAGCGACGTCTGTGCATCCGCTTCCCCTCTACGGTGGCTTCGGAGAGGGACCGCTTGCGGCGCATGCACGTGGATCCTCCGGTCGAGGCGGGTGAGGAGGCCGAGGGGGCAGCTGATGAGGGCGGATTGCCTCCGACATTCGCAGGCGCAGAGGGCGTTGAAGAGGCAGACATGACGGTCACAGAGGGAGCAGAGGAAGGTGCCGTTGAAGGGGAGGGAGGCGCAGGAGCGGAGGAAGATCCTGAACCAGCCGAAGACCCAGTGCCAGAACCACCCGAGGCGAGTGAAGCGACGGGCGGGCCGGGGAAAGTGTATTGGACTGGAGGGTTGTAGATCTGGGAGGACAGTCAACAAAGCAAACAAAACGACGCATCCAGCACAAGCCTACGTTAGGGGTCAAGATACCGGGATCGGTATCCGTGTAGCCACCAGGGAAGGTGACTTCTTCGCTGCTCGTGGGCTGGCCGGTTTGGGAGCCACCAACGGACAATTGAATGCAGGCCGGGTAAAATTCAGCACCACCCTCGGTCATGGCAAGTTGGAGCGCAATGATTTCAGAACGAAGCAAGTAGTTGCCTGCAGCAAGGGTGGTGGGGATGGTGACCGACACTGGGGAACCAGACTCTAGAATGTGTGTTAGCGATGCTTTCTTGCGAAAACAAACACCTTACGAAGTTGTGCTTGGTACCAGGTAGTGTTGTCACTCTCGAGGCCTTGCTCCGAAATCTTGAACCACTCAGCAGCGCTCGAGTTGTAAGTTGTGCAAGAACCCTCGCACATGGCCATGTAGTGCATGATCGGACCTGTGTTGTGTACCCACTGCGACTAGATGAGTATGCATCCTCGGTGTGTCATTGAAGGAGAATGTCACTCACGGGGGAGGTGCCAGAGGTGCCACTGACCCAGTAAACCTGGACGGTGCTGCCAGGATTGGCGTTGGCAACGTCTGCAGCTAGTTGGGCATTCTGACCACAGTTGAGGTCGGGGTTAGTCGCACCCTTGACAGGGCTATTTGAGTCGATCTGACGAATGGCAGAGCTGATCGTTGGGGTGGTCCCAACAGTATTGCCTGGGTAGTCTGTGCCGTCGATGGTGACCTTGTTGACATAACCGTGGGCTGAGACAAGAGCAGGAAGGAGGAGTGAGAGAAGGGTGGACGTGATCATGATGATATCTGGAATTGTTCGAGCAGAACGTTGGACCCGCGCAGCGAGGTGAGAAGATCAAAGGGATGAATGGAAGGATCGTAAGAGGTTCGGGGAAGTCAAGGAAGGGACTGCCTGGGAGGGACAAGGGATGCAGTCTTTTATATGTTGTCAAGACACATACAATGATAGCACGCGGTTCCATTCGGACGCATCTCGGTGGAGTATTCGCTACAATTATTGGCTTGGCGACGACCATTGTCTTTGTCAATAATAAAGGATGAGTCGGCATTTCCCGAGCCAGGTCCACCCATTCTACACATCCCAAAACAATCACAACACCCCCTGGGCTGGATGGTCCCAGCGCTATGGAGATCTGCGACAACTGTTAGTGATGCTCGTCACCAGTTATCACCCTCCCTGTGAACAGATGTATGACTTCTGGGTGACTGGACTTAGATCTCCCGGAGGTGCCTGAAGCTGCCAGGCACAAAGGGAAAGACATTCAGGAGGTAGTCATGATGGCTGGGAAGCAATACACAGGTCGAACTCGACAAAAATATGTTTTTATCCATGTCCTCGGAGCTTCTGTGTACAGTGGTAAATTTCCTCAGATAAACATACTTATTTTCTCACTGCAACTCATTCCCTGTTTTATAGAAGCTTTCGTGGTTGCGCTTGGATGACCATGATCACCCCTGTTACCTTTCGTCAATATCAAACTCGGGAGCTGCCGTTCTTGACATCTCATGTTTGCCCGCCAGCGGTGTGCCGCACAAAGATCTTGCCAGCCTTTGGGCCGTTATGGCGCGGATGTATGTTGGATGTTGCGGTAGGTAAAACCCACGCAGTTCGTTGCGCACTTCAAGCGCTGCTACGACATTGAAGATGGAAACTCAGACTCGAATTAGTGGATCCATAGCCTTGCAGATGACATTGTATTCATTGCCTCGCAGCACGATCATGATTCAGATGTGAGGTAATTTCTAGCAATGATCATTCAGTGTTCAGTGTGCAACTGGATATGATGTGTGGTTGATTTTATCAATGAAACTTCAGTGCCAAGTGATGTTTACGATGCTCATCAGTGATTTTACTTCCCACAGTGAAGCGAGCTAGTCGCCCGGTTTCCTGCAACAACGCCGTCTTTAATGTTCTGCGTCCCCGCCCCGGGCCATGATACCAGGAGCAACCCCTTCACTCGTCGTGTTTTACTCTCCGTATGAACACTTTTTTCATTAACAATGGCCGTTCGGGAAGCGAGTTATTAATATCACCGGAGCATTCGCCCTGCCTCGAGGCAGGACAAAATGCAACACGGATTCGATCACAAATCAGGTGCGGTTTGATACCCGTATTGTATTGCGTCGTGTTGCTCCGTCGCGTCTTTTTGTACAAGTGACCGCGCTGTGCGGCATCCGCCCCACATCCATGTGCAAACAACGCGCCGGCTATAAGTACGTCCGTCTTTTCTTTACGTCGTCATTACTGATATCTCCTCCACCATCCCCTTTGTTTATTTGTACGCATACTTAAGCGGCCCGTTGAACGAGCCCATCACTCGCTGCACCTCGCCGATACCATCACTTAGCCCAAGATGACACTCTTTCTCTTTCTCCTCCTTGTTGTGGGTTTATTACCAATCGTCGTCTCAGCCCATGGGTATATCGGGTCCGTGACCATCGATGGTCAATCATATTCCGGAAACCAGCCAGGTGGAACCACGAATCCGAGTATCATCAGACAGGCCAGTCCTCTTACTTGAACTGCTCGATTCCGTATTTGACATCGAGTAGGTGTCGACGATCTCCCCCGTCAAAGGCGCGACCAATCCATCCATCAATTGTGGCATGAACGCGACCCTAGCTGCGAACGTGGCGAATGCTAATCCAGGAAGCCAAATCCAGGTTCACTGGGTTGGTGGTTCTACCGGCGATTCGGATGTGTGTCCTCGATTGTCCTATCCTTTCCATGGAGACTCAATTTTCTTGACAGTGGCCTCACAACGTCGGGCCACTCATGCATTACATGACGCAATGCAGTGGTTCTTGTTCCTCATATGATTCTACCAATGCCGAGTGGTTCAAGATTTCGGAGCTTGGTGTTGAATCGGATGACTCTACCTGGTATCAGACCAACATCAGTGCGTCACCCTATAAACTAACATGTCTGAACTGGCTTACCTGAGCCTGGATACCATAGTGGAGGGCATGCCTGCAAACGTGACAATTCCTGCCACCATCGCTCCTGGTAACTACCTCGTCCGCTCCGAGATCATCTCCCTTCAGCTCGCCATGACGCTTGGTGGCGCGGAGTTCTACCCAGGTTGTTTCCAACTTAGCATTGGAGGCTCAGGCACTGGTGCGCCAACGAGCAGTGAACAATGCACTTTCCCCGGCTGCTATTCAGACTCTGACCCAGGAATTTATGACCCTAACGTGAGCCTTTCACTATACTTCAGTAAATGAAACCTGACAGTAAATGATAGGTTTACAACCCACCTTTGACTTATACCTTCCCTGGTCCCGCTGTGGCTGCCTTCGTTGGCAGCGGTAGTAGCCAAGGCGGCACTCAACCCTCTGGTTCTGCTGGTGGTTCTTCTGCTACACCAACAACAGGGTCGTCCTCACCCACACCCTCGGCTTCAAGCGGTACGTTTCATCCTTCTATTTGATTCCCATTCAGCTCTTTCCGACTTTTTTCCGTGTTTTTTCCTTACCGAATATGACAGTGCCCACTAACACTTCTTCCCCAACGATCGCAACCACGCCCACAACCACTCTTTCTGCAACTCCATCGGGGAATTCGACTACTTCTGACCTAGGGGCGACCTGCTACCTGTCATCCCGTTCCACCGAACAATTACTCGCTAAGCGTGGAGACTCGAAGAGAGGGATGCACAAGCGCCGTCTCGTTCGACGCAGCACCTGAGCGTTCCAAGTCTTTTTTCGACGCATGACGTACGATCGAACGATTCCTCACTGTGGATAGTGGGTATGTGATCGCTTGAGGGGGACGGATGCATGTGGCAGCTCTCAGGTCCTGTATATTGTCATGGCTCGATGCCATTGCCTGGGTCGGTAAGATGATTCTGTGCGCCCAGGTGGGGCGGGTACCCACAAGCTGGACTGGCACACGGCGTTCCCGACAACACGATGACACCATTTCGCGCAAGTCGCGAGGCGCGCCACATGCCATCTTGGCTCCTCCGCTTCCTTCCTTCCCCACCAGTGTGAATCGTATGGTCTGCCGCATCTCTTATCACGGTTACTTTAACTTGATTACTCATTCATTTTTACGGCTAACTTATGCTCTTGCTTCCACTCGCTGTCCGATCTCGCTCGTGTTGTGCACCACTCTTTCACATAGATCTGTCGCTCGTGTCTTGTCCTCACTGCTACTGTGTTTGTGTATGTAGAAACTGTATCTGTATAATATTGATGCTATGAATATCGTCACCGAATTGGGTGGAGTCAGAGTGGACAGGGACCGTGAGTTGACAAAAAGTCATGTTAACAAGTTCATCGTGGTAACTTGTGGTTCGTTTCCCAGCTCCCTGATGAATCCCATGCGTTGTTGAGTATTAGACACACTGATTAAACGGGGGACCACTTCATGGCGCCTTTCCTTGCAGTTGCGGTTGGGTTGGTGGCCTGGCCACTGGTATCATACACCTACCCCAGTTTGTTTTCTTACATCCCCTTTGGCACTTCATGGCATGCACGCTTGCACAAAGACACCGTTATCACCCCGCAGCTCTCGGCCTTTATCGAGGAAACGTTGGCACTTGAAAACATCACCGGGCTGTCCGTCGCCGTCATCCCGAAATATGCAGAAACCGAGTTCCACACCTGGGGATACCGGACGGAGGTGGGAGATGAAGTAACTCCAAACGTGCGCTATTTACCTACCACTGGGTCTCTGTCCAATTCGAGATGCAGCGTTGACGCTGTGTTGACGGCCTTTTCAGACACTGTTCCACATGGCGTCGGTGTCCAAGGCATTCTGTGCAACGGCACTGGGTCTTCTCATCGATGACTTTGCGAATGGCAACAACGTCACCGCGCTCCCGTCTGATTTGACCGAGTTAACTTGGCATACGCGACTGAGTGACTTGTTACCCGATTGGCAGCTCATGGACGAGTGGGCCTCGGAGAGAGCCAACCTACGGGATATTCTCTCTCATGTGTCTGGGCTACCGCGGTGAGGACTCTGCATTGTTCAAATCCGCATCCTCATTCAGGCAACTATCTGCAGGCATGATGCTTCGTACGGACCCTCGGATACCCCACAGGAAGCGATCACGCGACTGAAGTACCTAAGGCCGGCTTTTGAGCTACGAGAGCAATGGTCATACAACAATATCGTACACCCCTGTTTTGCTGTTCCCGCACGTACGACTAACTAACCGATGCATGATCCGTTTAGATGTATATGGTTTCTGCCCATGTTATCGCGACGTATTCTGGTCAACCGTATACGTCTTTCGTGGAAGAACGCATTTTCATACCGTTGGGTATGACGTCTTCAACCTTTTCCCCGACCAAAGCCGAGGCGTCGGGCCAGTTCACTCAAGGGTGGACAAAGGCAGGCCGCAGGGTGCCCGAGTGTTTCACCGAAGACACGGCTTTTGCGATGGCTGGGCCAGGAGGGATCATATCGAATGCCGTCGACATGGTTGGTCTCCGCCCACCTCTTTCAACGAATATGGACTCTGCGCTCACCCAGATATGTGTTGCAGGCCAAGTGGATCTCGACGTGGATGGGTGAAGGTGTGCACAACAATCAGACTGTGATCCCGCCATCTGTATATCAGAACGTATCGTATTCGTACTCTGTTTCCACCGACCACCCAATTGATCCGGAACACTCGATCGTTGGATATGGCATGGGTTGGTTCCGTAGCTCATATCGCGGGCACGACGTGAGAGTTGGATATCTTGGTCCCTCATACCCGATAGCTAATCACATTTCAGGTTGTCTATCATTCAGGGTCTGTTCCTGGGCTTTCTACCCTCGTCTCCTTCCTACCGAGTGACGAGATCGGGATAACTCTGTTCGCAAACGGTGAAAGTAAAGCTGAGCCGGTGATGTTGATTTTGAATCGCATCCTTGATTCGGCCTTGCATCTAAGTAGCTCCCTGACTCCTAAAGGGTTTGTGCCTTTCTCCGAGTCTTTGGCCCGACTGACGCATGGTCCAGTTCACCCTCTCGCAACGTCACACCGACGGAGCCTAATGCTCAGAACTCCACATTATCATTGGATGCCTTTGCTGGAACTTATGCTAACCCTGGTTACGGGTCCTTTACGCTGTGTAGCTCGTCTAGCGCATCCTCATATTGTGCCAAGGTTCAATCCAATTTCTCCATCGTCGATAGTGTACAAGGCACCCCAGGCCCTTCCGGGGAATTACTCGCAGAGTGGCCTCGCGTGTGGTCTTCGCACGTTCGTATGCAGCACCAGCAGGGTGCCATCTTCCAGATCTACTTCACATCCCTATACCCAAACGGATATGGCAAGGACACGACGCCGTTTGAAACGAGGGAGATCGGCACAACAGAAGGGTTGGCAGAATTCGTGGTCGAAGACGGCAAGGTGGTTGGGTTTGGAATCAGTGGTTTGGTTGGTCAGTTGACGGAGCGGGCACGCAAGTACGAGACGGTGCAAGATCGGGCTGAGGTGTGGTTCGATAAAGTTTGATGGTGAGATACTCGCGTTAGGGGATCATGCTTGATACGAAGGTGTATTAATATGCGGAACATGGTGCATACTGGTGAAATTCATACGAGTTGTACGTTTGCGATAAACCTGGTACAAGGGCTGCCATCGCGGCGTCGTGTACTTTGATATTGCTCCGTCGCCATGCAAAGTCCTTGTGCCAATATCGAGGCTGTGATCCATTGTCCGACCAGCCTCGGTGACCGCAACCAAACAGTGCAGATAATGTTTTTGAATTAATTGATTTACCGAGCTCCAAGGGCAACTCGGACACTTGGCTTCGTTGCTTCGAGTTCCATTCTCTCCGATTGTCTCCATGCCGTACCCATCAGATAGCAATTCTGCTGCGCCGGGACTCAATCAGACCGTGCGTCCGATCTCAATGAAGGACAGCCGACGGAATTGCCGCCTGATGCGCTTGATCGGTATTCCCAAAAAATTGCGCTTTCAAGACTGTGCCGACGACATACATAGTCTAGCAATGAAACACGCATGGGAGAAACGAGGCCCGGAACAATCTGCTGAATTGAAACGGTAATCGGGTGGGCATGCTCAACGGACGTGATACATGGGGCTGGTGTGCTGGCTGATACTGCTGCGGCAGTCGGGTGATAAGGTGCTTGTGCCACCGGCGGATTCAACTTGGTATCAGTCAAGGCGACGTGCACGAGGCAGCCTCGAGGCTCGTCGTGTTATCAACATGTCAATGTGGAAGACTTCAAACTTCTCGACTTTGAATATTTGGGTGCATCCCCTGAGGGTTACTCTGCAACTTTTATAGCGATCCTAGTCTAATCGAATCAAGAAACAAATCCATCGGGCCAACCGCACATACAGGTGCGAAAGAACTGAATTTATTTTATCTTATCTAGAACGCGTGAGATTGCCACCGTCGGGTAAACAGGCACACACGGATCCCTGGACAACACACCTCCAGCATGTTCTTTTTGTTCCACCAAAAGAGATCCGCTACAAAAAGACAGAATGCAGCCACACATACCACACCCGCAAGGCACGTTCAGTGATGACCTGATCGACACCGTAACGACTTCCAGTGGCAAGGTACCTGGAACGACAGAAATGGAAAACCGCACGGTAGCCTCGCGAAGACCCTTAATACCCCGCCTTGTCGCCGTCGGACAAGGCTAGCGCTTCACCGACTTCCCATTTGTGCGCTGTGCGCGCGAGGTCTACTGTGCATTTGAATTTTCTTGTTTTTCTGACTTCTTTTGTTCCCTTGTTCTTGTTGGCCTTTCCTTTGCTTGGGCCTCTGCGTCAACTTTTTCCTTTCTGCAGGCTTGTCTCGCATCCTATGCACTTACAGTTGTTATTCTGTCTCACTACCTCGGCTCTGGTTCCGTTTCTTGCATTTGTGCCGCAGGTTCGCGCGCATGGTTATGTC
>JBBPQD010000026.1:0-31060 GCA_038092355.1 Caloboletus inedulis
CCCCCACCCACTCCAAGTCCAAGTCAACCTGTCCAGCAACCGACCGTCCTCACAGACGGTGCTCAACGGGTCCCCCCCGTCGTCCAGTGGCTTACGGAAGAAGCCCAGTCTTGGGATGGGCACACTGCATTCAAACAAGGTCAGCACCACATCCAGACCAATGCTGCTGTTGTGGCGTCATGGTGGTTCGCCGTGCTGTTCTCCGAGCACTACAGCCGCACGATCTCACCAGTGCAGGTGAACAAACGGTCTTGCATCACCATCATCCAGCAGTGCTCACCCTGATCACATCACCAGGTTTTCGATGGTCGAATATGAAGAACCCTGAGGATGATCAAAAAGTCAGATGTACAGAAGGCGCTGGGTGTTGGTTCAACATGGATGTCGGAGGCCACCCAGGCCGTTGCCCTTCTGCGTGAATTTGGCGAGAACAGCATAACACCTCAACAACATGTCGTCGAGATGTGCAAGGACAACGAGGCGAAAATCGGCGCTCGGATGCTGTTGGCCAGTCTGAGGCAGGAGAGAGAAGGGGTCTAACTAGTCTCTATTCTCGTTGCCTCCCGTCACTGTCACGTTTGTGCAGTCCCACTGGCATGGTACTCCGTGAGATGGTAAATGCAAGGTCTGATTATTCGAGGCTAGGTAGCAGTACGAGCATGACTAGTAGGTTGATTTGATGTACGATATACACTCTGCTGGAATTAGAGAATTGCGGGGCAATCCTTGGGTGACACGATAAACACGAAATGAGAACAATCCAAGCCGCTGGATGAGGGCGAAGAGTGGAACACTGTCGGAGACCCAGGGGGACTTTTTTTTTTCTTCCTTCTTCTTTTCAAGAATAGTGACTGGCTGCCTCAAGGACAGCCCGGTAGCCCACGCCCCGATCCTTTTGCAGGTAGTCACAGAACGCCCGGACCTTGTTTGTGTACGCTGTGTGGCTCTCATACTTCTCCTTCAAAAATCGTAGGGCGAGCGGAACATTCCAATTTGGCTTGGCTGCGAGCTCCTCAATCAGCGTGATGACCTTCGTCCACCTCCCTCCCTCGGTTTTCAATGCACCCTCATTCCACCGCCACTTTGCTCCCCAATGTTCCTTCAGCTCTCGTGTTGAGAGGTGGCCATTCAAGCCCTCTGTGTACTCCGTCCACAGCTCGGTGATGGCACCCACGGGCTGGTATCGGTAGCGAGGTAGCCAGTTGCCATCCCTCCACTCCCACTCGTGGGCATCCAGCCTTGCTCTTCCATAGTGCTTGACCAGCCCTGCCCACTTCTCTGATTGTGGGTCCATTGACATCGACACAGGGGACTCAGCAGGGTCAGCAGTGTGATAGTGGGGCTCAGCAAGGTCAAAAGTTTGACTCAGATGTGCCGGCTTGGCAGCACTCTGAGTCACACCTGTCATGAAGGGGACAGTGTTTGTATTGCTGAGTGGTGGGGTGCTGGGACTTGGGCTGGGTCGTCTCACAGCACTCGGAAGACGGATGGTGAGCTTGGGCCCAGGCTGTGCAGGAGGACAGGGCAGATGGTCTGTTGAGGCTGCTGGAGTGGCAGCTTGAGATGGTGGGTAGTAGGATGTTGTTGGAATGGCTGGAAAGCACTGGGTCAGCTCAAGATCAGGGGAGTGACTCAGAAAACAGCAGTCTGTCAATGGAGAAATGCTAGTACCTTGTGAGAACTGCTGGCTCGTCGTCCGCCGGCCCTTCCGTTGATGGGCTTGAAGCTCTGTAAGCAATGAGCTTTGTGCCTTGAGATACTTCTGCACCTCAAGACGAAGTGCCTCATTCTCTGCCTGCTGTGCCTGCTGGTGAAGGGCCATGGTAGTGACAATCCCCCTCAGGCTGGAGACAAGGTGCTGTGGCAAGTTCTGGAATGCAAAGTGGGCCTCCTGCTCTGCCTTTGCCACCTGCTGGATTGACTCTGCTGCAAAGGAGTGGAAATTCAGAGTGTTGAATGGTCTGAAGTGGAAAATGGGAAGCTCAGAATGGCTTGAGTAGAGAATGGCACAGTCTTGAAGGAGGACTGTACGAAACCAGCAGAGAACAGACAGGAACTGTTTCAATGCAATGTCAATTGCCAGTGGTGACTGCTGAATGCGTTCCTGGAGCTCTGCCTGAGCCACCTCAACAAATGAAAATACTTCCACAAGCAGATCATCAGGTGGGACTGCAAGTGAGGCACAGTGAGTCCAGCCCCCCACCCTGAGCATGAGGCTCTGCAACATTCACTCACTGAGGCAATTGCGGGGGAGCACATACTCCTCTGGGTGACGAGCATTGTACATTGCAGCTCCAAGTAGTGCATCCAAGGGAAATCCACGGTCATAGACGGAGTTAAATGAGCCACTCTTATTCCAGCCACCAAGTGCCTTGGTGCCACTGGTGCTGGCACCATGGGCACGGGCTGTCTGTGCTGCATAGTGACAACCAGCATGGGTCTTCTTTGTAATGTCAATATTGTTCTTCTTGTGCATCACTGTGACGCGCTCATGGTGGTCTTTGAAGGGGTCTCGTCAGCCAGATCCGAGTCTGATGTTATTAAGTCAAGAGAAATGACTGACTGTCATAGGACATCTCCTTTGTGGGGGATCCAGTATAGAAGATATGGTAAGAGTACCATTCACGATGGCCATACTCTCCATACTCTTTGTTGGCAAAATCCGGGGCAAAGCTTGGGGCCGGACAGTCAAGAATGTGAAAGTGGCCAAAAAATAAAAGGGTGAGGGCCCCAACAGGACAGAGCTCCACATGGGAGTGTCGTACGGCACCATGCTCGTCCACTCGTCCATGCTGATTGTGCTTTGCATTGTCAGCAAGGGCAGCGAGGACCTAAGGTCAGACATTGGGAGTGATCAGCTCTATGCTCTCGTGACATGATCAGACTCGGAGGTGGCAGCCTGACTCACCTCAATCTTCGAGGTCTGGTCCAGGGGGACAGTCATTCTGAACAGGTCAGACCATTGTAGCATGCGGCAGTTTTCTCCACAGAACGCTGTTGCAGCTGAAAGGAGAAGCATTGCCCGATCATGCAGGCCAACAAAAATGTGCTGTGGGCCAGAGAAGTTGGTCAGCACCCACAATGAGCATCGCAAGAGCTCCGCTTTCGAGTAGGTGTCTGCCCAGACAAGCATGAAAGGTATCAGACCGCAGAATCTCCCCCTGGCTGCACCATAACGCACCTGATGTGGTTCCCGCGGCCTTGATTGCCTGTGACTTCTCAATGCGGCTTGGCTCATTGTGCTTCGAGGCAGACTCGAAGGCACAGATGCGGGCATCCTTGCGCAGGGTGGTCCTCGTCTTGTGGTCGCGGGGATAGTCATACTCATGGTTGAGCCAGTGGTTCTCGAGGGCATTGATGACCTGGGCAATGTGAGACTTGCCAAGGGAGGAGCCCCCAACAGTCTCCAACTTGCTGCCCCTCTTGAGCTGCAAGTCCGAGCATTTCATCAGCAGCAAAAGAGGCATCAGACAGGCGAAGCTCACCTTTTCACGTGTCAACTCGTGATTGAGAAACATTGCCACTTTGGCAGCTGTGACAGGAAAGGCCGGGAGCGCAACCCGTAATGGATCATCCGCAGCGATGCGGGACTGTTCGGTCTCAAACCACACTTGGTAATTCTGTACTTGGCGTGGGTAGCTCTTTGCCGTGCCCTTGCCTTCCATCTCCTTCCGTCCAATCCTCAGCCGGATCTCCTGCGTCTCTCACTCGAGTAGCATCATTGAGTGCTGGGTGCGAGGTGAGACGATGGCAGTGGCAATACCGTGGTGGACGGCATGGGGGATCAGTGAGACTGAAAGGACCTGCAATGTATTTGCTGGAGGACACTCCTGGTGGCTGTCTGCAACCACCTGTGGGCTGACGAGCTCAGCAGCAGCCGTCTCGCTCAAGACAGCCTCTGCTGCACATGTTCGTGCACACTTTGCACTCACACAATGTGAGTCCTGAAGGGTTGGTGAGGCCGCACGGCGAGCTGCAGGCATTGTTTACCACAGGCTGTACTCGCTGTGTATTGATCTGTTACTGTGCTGTCGTGCAGTGTACAGAGGAAGCAAGAGGTGGAAAGCCACCGAGAGCGAGGTCGCCGAGTTTTCAATCACCGGCTGCTTCGCCAAGCAGAGGAAGTAACGTAAGTAGCGGGGATTTACAAATTACAATGTACAAGGAACAGAAGGAGAGAAACCTGGGCCATACCTTGATTATGAGCGACGACTCGTCCCACACTGCGACATCAGTTTTGCATCAGTTTCACACCGCACAACATTAGAAGGGACGGATTGAAAGACAAGGGTGCATGCCCACCACCTCGTCGTGAGGCAATGGGCTCAAGCCAGGCTGTTCATTCGTCGACACATATGTGATATAGTTAACAGCGTACGCTAGACTGAGTCATGTTGGCAACCGTCTGTTCACGATGAATCAGGTTGCTCTCACATGGATATCCCTGGAAAGCACAGCTCCTTACAGACTGCCTTCTCCACCCTGTTGGAAAGAAAGAAAGGCTGATCCGAAGAAGGCCCGAGCCTCCACAGCGACAGCACAGAACGACTGGAGAGAGGGGTGAGTGAGCAGTGAACAGGACGGAAAGAAGGGAAAGAAAGGAACCTACTGACGACAGAAGCATCCAATCCCTCTGATCTTGCCGGTCTGGAAGGGGCAAGGGTAGAGAGTTAAACGAAGCAAATGAAGCAAACGGAACATCCAAAGGGGACTTCAGTCCGATGGTTTCGTTGCAGCAAATGGTGAGAATGGACAGGACAGACGGATGGACAGGGCAGGGCAGCAAGTCGAACGAAGCGAATGGAACATCTAGAGGGCAGTTTAGTCCAATGGTTTCATTGCAGGCAAATGGCAAGGATGGATGGGATGCAAGGAACGGACAGAATGGACGGGACAAGGCAGCCGGGCTGCAACGGGTGTGATGGCCGTGTGTAAGGCAGCAGCAGAGGACGAGGACGGGAACCCTCGTCCTCCATGTCGGAAAGGCTGCACATGACAGGCACACGATGGGGCAGAGGGTCACGACATCACGACCACTCTCGAGCGTGGATGCGCGCACCGAGGTGCTCGCTTGTCGTCGTCGCCATCCGCGTCGCAGACAGGATGGATGGCGATGGAGGGGGAGAGAAGAGAGCGCAAGGAGCGCAAGGAGTGGCACAAGGCCCGAGCACGCTCAATTGGGCAAGTCTTAGTCAGCAGCTCGTCTGACCCGGGATTCGCGCCCTGGCCTCCTTGCTGGCTCCCACGCCAGGCGAAAGCCCGTGTACTGGGGTGGTGACCTCACTTCGGGATTAGCCGAGGTCACCAGAGGTCACCAGCCGCATCGCCGCAGGACGTGGTCACTCCGGGTATCTCCCATATACTTCTTATAGTATACAGTATGCCTGTGGGAGAGAGACCTCTGTCTTCTTTAACTGTTGTGCTATCATTGTTGACAGCATTGTTCATCTTACATAGGACAAACTCTGGAATGTCTCTATGGGCCTTGAAAAACCTAGCCCTCTGGATAGGTGACCAATGACAAAATCCTTCATAGAGCTCGTTCTTCATGTGTCCCTCTTTGTCATGCCATAGATATCATAGAAGATATCACTGTGCCAGGAACTCAGGACCAACACCTGTAGTCCATCAGTACAATGAGGGGGTTATCATAACGCATTTCCCTTTCCAGTCAATCTCTGGATTGACACTGCATAGCCACTGAAGTCCTAAAATGACTTTGTCTTTGCCACAGTTAAGGATAAGGAGGTCCCATTGCTTCTCCACTCCTCCATAATCCAACATCACATTGGTCTTCTGCCTGATGGTCTCAGAGACAATGGGTGATCCATCAACATTCCAGGCCTTAATAGGCTGGTCCAGGTTGTATATGGGTAGCCCCAGCTGTCAGGCTGTCATTTTATTAATAAAGCAACCAGTGGCTCTGCTGTTGATGAGAGCCAGTGTTCCAATAATTTTGCTTGTTTCCAAATTGAAATGAGAATGTGGATAGAACTCAATCCATAAATAAATACAGGGGCAATTTTAACAGAAGGTGATAATGTTGGTTCATCCCTTCCCCTTAAAAAAACATTCTGGGCATAGGTCTCTTGTTGTCACCTTTCTCTTCCTTCTCTTCCTTCTCTTGCTGCCCTTCACCCTCTTTCATATCTTCTGTATATGATGGTCCTCTACATACCACATTCAGGTGCTTGCTTTCATTTTCACTTTTAAGCAAAGATAGAGAGGAGGAGTGGTTATTGTCAGATGCAGCTACCTGAGCACAGTGAGTTTTTCTGAATGTTTATTGGTGAAAGTATGGGCACTGATTAATGACAGTGTGCTCATGCAGTGGAGGAGCCAGGACTATGCTACAATCATGACAATGATAATGATGGTGACTACAAGGCTGACTCTCTCTCACATCTTTCACTCTCTTTTTTTTCCTTGCTCTCACTCCACTTTTACTCCACCTAGTGCTCTTTGGACTCCTGACCTTGCATAGTCATATCTCTCCCCTCTCTATTGTATGACCCTTTGAGGTTGAACATACATAAGAAGACCACCTATCTCTATGCCACCACTCCTCTCTCTCCACTCCATGCCCTTGCTCCCCTTCTTCTTCATTCTCCATCCCCTCATTGTCTTTTATTTCTTCTATTTCTCCATTTTCTGCTCTATTCTCTGACTTGTTTTTAAGTTTGTCTGTTTATTTTACCTCTGCTTCTCTCTCTGCCTCTGCCAATACTATTCTGTCTCTTGGGATGAAACAGCACAGTTGCTGTGTATGAATAAGACCATTTATAGGGAACCCCTCAAGCATGTTCAGCCAATATGAATTTCCAAATTTGCTCCAGAATAGGGTGTGGTGGGGACCATAGTAGTTTGTGTGTTGTTAACTTCATGTTTCCAAGAGCACTGTCATGTACCTACACTAGTTGGCCCAGTGTCTTCTTTGTAGGCTAAAGCAGCTAGAATCAGGGGCGGGGAGACAGTTCATGTCCAACACACTCCAGCCCTCTGCACATTTGAGCTCCATTTGGTTGAATCACACAGTTTCTTGTTTCATATTCTGGAGAATTCGAAACTTTGGGAGTCGAGCCAAAAAAACGACAACTGAGGCCTAATAAAGTTGAAGGTCCAAGAAGTGATTTGGATGAAGAGAGCTTCAATGGCTTGAATATGAGTAAATAGAATAATACGGTAAAGCCTTCACGCACTTATGAAGGCCTGTAGACTTCACCCACAGCGTCCAAGTCATGCCATTGTCCTGGGAGAGCCCCACACCGATGGTCTTTTGCCTCAAGGGCAGCAGGTTGCCATGTGCTGTCAACACCCGGTAAAATGTCAACGCATCTGAGGCTCCTAATGCAAGATCAGATGGGATAGACCTTGAACTGAGGGCAAGCATCGCAATAGGATGAAGGTGCCATATGTGTTCAGCAGATGTGTATGAAAAGGTGGATTTGAACGTGCTACTTGGTTCTTCATACATATTTTGAAAGAACCTGTGGAGATGGAAATATCAGTGAGGGTGGAATCCTGCATGGGCGGAGTGTGGTGTCACCATGGGGCACAACGGCGTCCTGGACGCAAGACACCTGCAGTCTGGAAAAGCAGAGGACAGGGGAGGCTCCTGGCAGACAACAGATGCTGGTGGTCTAGAAGTGTGGTAGTGTATGGGGGTGACAGAAGAGAGTAAGTATCAACTGCAGGTGCGATCTCACATGCCTGCTGAATGGTCTAGATCTTGTGTCGAATTATCAGCTGCAGATGGAATCAACAAGCTATTGGCTACCCGACTCCTGGTTGGCTTCCTAGGCACAATGTGACCTCTTGGGAAGTCTCGTGAGCACATCGCGCCTGGTGTTTCGGAGGAGGGTATGTGAACATATATACCTGCACGTTCTGTAGATCTCGGGCAGAGCTCTCGTCACCCAATACCTTCAATCTTCTTGTCTGGCCGGTGAGTAACGAGCACCGATCCGGATGGCTATTGAACAACAGCTGTTGAGTATGCACGGGTGATGGAAAGAAAATGGCTCCCTTCCTTCAGCAGCCGCATGATCAGCCAACCTTTTACAAGTGGAGCACTCCCAGAGCTGGCACCTTTAGACTTGAGTACATAGCTGTTCCACATTGTTCACAATGGATTGGAATAAATCCTGTGGCTCAGCTTTAAGGCTATTTTCTTACTCCTCTAGATCCTGCAAGTTTCCCTCCACAATGCAAGTGCGGGCATAGACACGGCTGGTTATTCAGAACACGACGGTGAATACCGCTATGCCATAAAACAGCCTGAGTCGATCAATCCACCTCGCAAAATTTGCTTGCGGAACACATAGAGCGCAAGGAGTGTATGCTAAGCATATTTAGAATGCATGCAGAAATGTGCTATGAGTTACATGCGCTGGAAATTGCCTTGCGAACAGTAGGCAATAATGCTGCTATACATCATCGGGATTAGATTGAGTATTTTTCATACCCACTATCATAGACAGCTCTGCCATGTAAATCAACCAATGCCTTAGGCACAATGAGAGATCATGCTCTGCTGACATTAACGCACCCAATCTCCGAGGAGCTTGCGATATAACCTACAAGCAATGCTCATACAGCAACATACCTGACAATAGGCATTCCCATTCTCCTCGGAGTGGATTTGAAGGACCCAATCAACATCCACCCCCATTCACCACGCCTGCTCAAACTGTCCATTGAGAGATTTGTTCAGCCTGGAAGAAAGGTGGGAATTGCTGTAATCAACCAGAAATCTCCAGGTGAGAGCCTGCAGATTCCTTGAGCAAATGCATGGTCCCAAGATTCATCCGCTGTGCAGGTGAGATTCGCAGCATACATGCTTCCTACATGTATTCTACTGTACATGACTCCTACATGCGCAGCCTAGATCACCTCATGTATGCCTCACCAATTTAATATGATATACTTTGCAAAAGGGTGCAATCCATCCATCACCAGCAACTCTCCGTTCCTCCGGCATCTTGAACTCGTCCTCAAATCTCCTTCGCTTTTCACGTAGCATTCGTCCATTGACTGTTTCACCTTTCTGCTCCACAGACCTCACCCAACTTCTCAACTTCCAGACATGTGACAACTCGAGGATGTTTTCCTGACAGCACATTTGGATGAGACTCGACACGCTTCTCCAATTCTGGTCAGTCATTCAATATCCGTAATAAAGTTAACTGCTTGAATTCCAGTGCGCCTGTTCGCAGGGTCTTAAAGTGCTCAATAATCTGGCTTTGGGACGCATTTGGATGCGAGTCAATGAATGAAAAGACAGTGAGCCAATCAAGCAGTGTCAGATTTTCAACCTTTTCGGACTGAATGGACTTTGCTGAGGTGGCAGGAGCATTCCGACTACCTAAGGCTGTACCTGGCTGCCTTCAATTGTATGGTCCTGGTTTGGGTCATGGCTTGCGAGTCTGCGGATTGTAAGCCTATGAGCTCACCTAGCTACCTATAACTAGCAGATAAGCATTCAGTATTGTTACCTTTTGGTGTAGCGGTCTAAGCGCGGGTGGCTAGTAGGCGTTACGTGGATCTGCATGAGGCATCATTAGGATGGTTCAGAAGCAAGACAAGTGACTGGAAAAGTTCAAATTTCATCCTTGTAATTTTTTCTAGACGAGGCTGCACCGGAAGGGATGGTAAATACTGTGGAGTGGAGATATGTTGCTTGAACTTCTTGATCAAGAGAGGCGTGCCCCCTGTGTGGCGACATTTGCATTCAATGGGATTTTCAACCAATACTTCATGCAGTACAGTGCCATCTTTTCGCTCGACATAGAGTGTGTTGCCAATGGAATGCTTGCTGGGCTCACTGAACTCAACCGGGGACACCCTGTTTTCGACAAAGTGACTCTTGGTGCATAGCACATCGATACGAGGATCAGACCCAGACTTGTAGGCGTAAGGATCAAATTTGAGCTTGTGAGAGATAGGCGGTAGGTGACCATATAGCTAATGGCATGAGTCTGAGTGTGATTGGATTTTGCCAGCACTAGGAGATCTCGACCCCACCAACAAATGTAATCTCGATCGATAAAGTTGTCTGACGGACCTAGCTTGTCGATGATATGAACGGCAACTGGCTGTGTCTGGATATGTACGCTCTTGAAGTCATCTGAACATTTGCCTGAGCTGCGCATGATTGGCATATGCAGGTTCAATGACGGTCGGCACATGTTATTCAGTGGGATAGGTGAGCTGAAAGAGTGCATTCTCCATCATTGTCAAAGCCAAAAGGGTAGCATGAAAAGGGATGTTCTATCAAACCAGCCAGCATGTGCATAAATTTGGTGTATTACACCCTAGAGAGCAGGGCTACTCTACCTGCACAACGTGAAATTCCTACTTGCACTCCTATATCGTATCCAGCCGTCGATACGGGGTCTTCAGTTGCTTTAATACGAGTCGGACTTCCGTCGATGCTTAGATGAAATTCCCTCCATAGGCCTGAGTCGCCCTCAGGATGTGCTGGTTGTATTTATGCCGATATACACTGGGCAAGATCTCCTTGTTGAGGCATGCTGCAGTTACAGGCTTTGGCAGATTCTACATTGCGTCGTTGGTGAGGGATATCTGGCGGTGAATTGGAGAGGGAGCAGCTTTTTAAACAATGGCCAAAGATAGGGTCGATAGGGAATGGCTCCATTTTCACTTTCAGGCCATCATGTGGGGGGCCTGTGGGAATTGATACCACTATATCAAAAATTGACCCTTTCGCGTCTTCCCTCTGCAGGTTTCCCCCGCATTGCCCTCACTGCGGAAAAAGCAGATTTCTCACCAACTTCAATATTGCAGAATGAACAACTAACAATATCGTGAACAATTGTGAGGCAATCATTGCCGACGCCATCTGAACCTGCGCAGGCATGGCAGGTGCAAGGAGCTAGAGCCTTGCCGTCAGGCATAGAGGTGGCAATGGTATGCTCCATATCGTCGGTATGTGTTGGACACAATGACGAAAATTTTACAGGTGACAACGCAAAATGCCGTTGAGCAAGCGGACAAAATGCTGGACCTCCTCGTTGCCGTTGAATTGCTGTGGCCCACGGATGGTTGCTGGCCAAATTGGCAGCGGATTGTGATGTTTGACTGGCAGGAATTGAGTATGGGGGGCTAGCAATGGATATCCACAGCCTTCCTTGAAGCGAACGGCGAATGTACTGGTTCCCCCCCCGACTGTGGACGAAAGAATGGATTGGGCATGAAGTCGCTGTTTTGGCTAAACTTCCCTGCACAGGCTGTGAAGTATCAATGCCTTAACCCTCGAGAAAGTTCGCCATCAGAAACAAGAACAGCTCCTAGCGATGAGGATATGTAGGTGGAGTTGGCAGTTGAGCCTCACTGAACAGCGTCTAACTGAACAATCATTCTTTGATAAAGGACAAATCGCAGGCAATAAGGACATGGTCCTGGATTTCACAGGTCAGCATGGATATTGCAGCACTGAGCTGTAATACATCACATTGATCAACCATTCATATGTGGAATATTTGTAGGGAAATTGTTGTAATTCCTCCCCTCCGAACCTCTTCCGACCATTCCGATAAGAGTTTCTAAAGAGATACTTGCCTGGCGTCAACCAAAATCTCACGCAGAGGCGGTGAATCAGCTGCGGCAGTCTTTTTGAGGGAGTTAGCCAGTATCACTCAATCACCATGTAACTTCCCAGCCACACGATATCACATACACTGCGGCCTTCTTTACAGGTCTAGAAATGCTCTAGGTGGAATGTGAGCCATTGTGGAGGGGAGGAATTGATGCTCCAGATGGGATAACTCTGAATGCGGACTTAATCCTTTCAGCTACCTAGATTGGTATTGGCTGAGCAGAGTAACGCAAATATACGACGGTATTGAGGGCAATGCTGTCGCTACAAGCAATGTATGATTGAGGTCTTATCCATGGGGTGGTTGGTATTGGAAAGATTCTTTCTCATTTGCAGAGGCGCGGAAAGTGGTCAGAGAGGAGATTCCGAAGTTGCATGATCGCTAGAGCGGATCCAGAGCGATTCAATAACATTTGGCAACGTGGGTTTGGTCTATATGTATGTCAATTCATGTGCAGGCTATTTGTTTGCATGTAACCCCGCAGGATTTGCGAGACAACCAACTGTTGCCCTCTTAAACCATATATATGGCTCTGAATATGCGTCAGGGCAAGTTTTCCCGCCTGCCAGTCAAGCTGGTTACCCAATATCTGACAGAGACAAAAGGCCATGCAGGGGACCTTTCGCTCATTTGACCCTTCAGCATCCCATTTAGTGCATCCCGACTTCCCTGGCCAAATTTACTGCATATTATACAATGGGTTGGAAAGCGTGAATGCGTGGCAAGAAGGGTGGGCGGCAATGGGAGGGGTGGGCAGGCAGGGTGAGGGATGAAATGAATGTGAGTACAATGTTCAAAGTCCGCCTTGCAGGAAAGTTCAATCCCTGCCATGTCAGCTCATCCTCTACAAATGCCATTCAGCCGTGCTGGAGAGTATCCACCCTCGCGATTTCACATTGACTGCCTTGTCCATTCTCACTGGCAGCTCACATGATGTGGCCCTTACCATAGTGCCATCAGAGGACGGGTTGCAATGCAGAACGAGAGAGGACTGACAACTGGGCGGTGCGGTTGCCTGTTCGTACACCTCATTTATCTTTTAATCCGCCCTGAGTTCACTCGCATTTGTTTCGTCTGAGTGGAAGATATGTTCTTGATAGTGCGCCATTCGGCTAACGGTGTTTGCGAAACTGCATCCTCAGCCACAGCAGAATTGTTCCTCGATGTGGCGGTACTTATGGTTGTTTGTATACCCACAGTGGAGACGTAGTCAAGCCACGGGCATCTGCGTGAACGCCGATTAAAAAGGGGACTCGAAGGAGAAGTTTACCTGGACTGCTATCCACTACATGATCAACGTGCGTATGTTCTTCACTTGGCTCGATTCTATGAAACTCTGAGAACATTACTATACACCGTGAATCAAATACTGTCTGATTTCACGGCCCTACTACGATGGATCTCCGCTTGAACCGCTGGTAGGTTTTGTTATGTTCATTGTTGGTATCTTTTTGGAGACACGAATGCATCAATAACCACACTGTGCTGTACCGTGCAGTTTACAGCAACATCCCCCTTAATCATTGACGTTTGGTTTATCCTTGATTATCCTTCTATGTATGGTCAGTCTCAATAGGAGATTCACAATCAAGAGCTACCTTGATGCCATCTTCAGGTTTGACTCCCATATGCTCTGACTGTTCCTTCTGGCAGGACTCGGTAACAGTCTCGAACACAACAGCAGCAATAACTGCTGTTGCAAGTATCATAGACACCACTGAAGAGTCTGTTGCTTGGAGGAAGTCAACTTGGCCCAATTGTTACCAGCAGCAATCTTTGTTACCTTTTTTGCTCTGCTACGTGCTATGTCGTGGGTGACACTAGTACTATCATCAGGTTCAATTGTGTCATGACAAGGACAATGTCCTAGATACTTACTAATGGTCCTCGTTGATGTAGATGTGACAGGGCGGGTGCCATTGACCGGTGCAGAACATGATAAGTGTGCATCTGATTGCAATAGCGACCAATGCTTTATTGAGATGGAGAGTGGATAAGTGATGTGCCGGGTTGAGCAGCAGAATCAGTGTAGTTGGCATGGTAAGAAACAGGTTGGGAGACTGATCCAGTGTTGTGAACATTCGCAACTTCATCTGAAGAGGGAGCACCCTGGCGCTGCGGCTGAGCGATGACGAATCTCCCACAACCAATTTGGGATGACATCTGTTAAAGCGATCCCAACAAGATCTGTGCTTGAGCAGCTTGCATATTCCCAGTGTGAATAGCTACCTAAAAAGGCAATATGTAAGCCCCCAGTGTACTTGAAAAAAAACTATCTGAAGTTCTGTAACTGAAGTTCTGTAAGACGCGCTCCCCTTGGGGTTCAAAGCGCAGACTTCTTTTGTTGTTGGCTTTTCTGGTACAGTGCAAATCATGGTAAGTCTCACGAATGCATCCCACCCAGTGTTTTCGAATGGGCGTGCATGAACATCGCCCCCATGTGGGATGCTACTCTTGTCATTGGTTGCTAAGAGAATTGAAGGGTGCAAGGCAACCCATGAAACCGCCACTCAACTCTTTTTGCATGGCGACCCCCAAATCCTAGAATAACAATAGTAAGACCTGAAAATATAACAAGTCAGCTGTACAATCAGGAGGCAGGAAAGGCAGGAGGAGTGGGATGCAAACAGTGATGAATTGTGGTGGAGGCAGCAGCGATGCTGGTGGCCCAAGAGCTGAATTTTGAACATTGCCCAATCTCTATTAGCAGATCTGCCCAGGCATCAGGATGCAGGCTACATTGCATGTACCGGCCTGTATAGACAGCTGGAGTGAGCGTGCTATATATGAGAATGTCTGTGGGAGGCATCACAGGCAGGAGTCTATTATATTCCAGTGGACCCGCATATGAACAGCTAGCGCAGGCTACATGACATGAGTGGGCATGCTGATCTTGCGGAAATGCCCATAGCATATACTTATGCACTTCCAGCAGAGACAATCCATCACCTTGTGGCTTCACTTCTGTTTGCATCAAGCAATATAATATTTGCATATTCTAGGAATCCAATGTACCACGCTCCATTTAGTTAATCCGCAATGATGGGCTGCAGGACTCCCTGATGTATTTTCCAGGACACCTTCACAGAAAAACCCTTGAATTGTGGGAATCACAAGTCCAAATTGACTCATCATAATTTAAGTGCGAATAATCATGTTCCCTTGATCCATCCCACATTGCCCAGATCAGGAGGAATAATTCCACTTCATTGTCCATATAAGCGTGGGAATAGTAAGTTTGTAGTATTTAATATGAGCATGACAATCATTGTGTTTACTGAATCCATGGATTACACCTTGAGCATTAATGGAGACTTTGTCAGAACAATAAATTTAACATCTTTTTTGGAATATATAATACAATATGTAAGCACAAATTACCCTTAGTTATCATTTTGAATAAATTTAGCCAAGTTATTCTTCCTCAGTTGGATGACTAAGTTTCTCTGACAAAGGCAAATACATTTTCTTCAAATATTGTAGAATACTTGTTGCAAACTTTATATATTTCCTGGGTGGAATGTGTATATGGGTAAGTTTATGATACACATCCATTCATGCCTGAGGTGTGAGAGTAGATACTCAAGGTATGAGGAATACATTGCCTACAATCAACCTGGGTTTTAATTCAAGAAGGTGCAGGTGTATCTGCAATAGTGCGGTGACAATATGTAGGATGGATAAGGGGGATAACGAGTCCTCATTACCATGCCAACTATCAAGGACTTATTTCATTGTGCTACTCACTGGTTGGAGGCTTGCATGGCCTAATTCACCCCGTCCATTGAGTGCCCTGCTGGGTCCCCTATTGCACTGATGGATATTATAGCAAATACATGCAATGGCAATACCGCGCCCTCATTCAAATGCTGCATCCCCCAGAAGGCATAATCCCTGACCTACAGATCCCTCTAGCCATTGTTGTGGAGGCTGATCGGATCGTCTCTACTCTAGTAGCGGCACAGAGTAACTCTTGTATGTTCTATTTGAAAGGTCTTGCACTCCACAAAGCTAATGTTGGCTATCCTCAGATGTGATACCAGGCTTTGACACCTTATTGGAGGCATGTTTTGCCTGCAAATTCATCAACAACCTCAGATGGGAAATTTGCGACACAGCTCTGGATCCATCTGAATGGTATTCTCTTTTTACAACACCATGAATACTGGTTGGTGAAGAGGACAATGTTGTTGCATGATATCTACCCAACCTACTGAGCCATGCCAACCAGGTAAATTCCACACCTCTAAACTGCTATTTCGCCTGACCCCACCGCACGCAGCGAATTTGGGAGCACATTCAACATTTGAAGGAAACCCTTTGATCCAGTGTTACAGCATCTCCTAATGCAGAGCCATGGCAAACCAATATAACATACTTCCGTGCAGATGCGGAATTGTGGGGAGTGACCAACATTTCTCTGGGGTAGTTTCAACAGGGTTGGAATGTACATCTGCATTGTCCTGCCCTGAACACCCTTAACAATTCTATGTAGCATGAAAATAGTTAAATACAATTCTCCGCCAATCTGCAAAAGGGGCGGAGCAGTGGTGAATGCTGAAAATGATTGGTGGACATGTAGGCCATGCATGCATTGCTCTTTGCAACAATGAGCATCATGCATCTGCAGCTTTACGCTTCAGGTCATGAGGCAATAATCAGGCTCTGGCAGACCACATCTGAGGAGAAAAATTAGAAGATGTTAGACATTTTCCACATTTGGCCATCAGTCTACAACACAGCCTCTATTATGGTTAATTGGTGCAGCCCATATAATGTGCACATGAAGAGAAGGGTGGAATGGTTTGATGAATTGCTGACAATTGGGCATTATTGGGGGTTGGACATGGTATTCCCGCATCAGCACCTGAGGCTTTGCTATGAACTTGGGACCCTCATCACATTCTCTGGTCAGTGACTACTTCATGGAGCAGGAGATGTTGCAGAAGACAACAAGGCTGTATGTTGCCCATGCTGAGCATTCATTGAATTGGTGTACAAATGTGGCATGGGTTACATGTTTTCAAAATTGCACTTACAGAGAACGATATACAATAAATGCTACTATACATCATTGGGGTGAAATTGAACATTTTCATACAGTAACTTCAAAACCCTTTGCATACTAACCCAGAATGTGGTGTGCAAAGCACACCACCAAACAGCGTGGGAATTTCGCTCAGCTTTGGCGGAGTTATAAATAGTACATACTCTCGGCTACAATATTGCCCCCTAGGTCATGTGATTTGGTCCACATGTCAGAGAGATATAATCAATTCAAAACAGCAATACAAACAAAGATATACATGTAAATAGTATGTCTGAGTTGAAAAAAGTTCACACACTTCTTGATTCTCAACCACCATCATGGTCAGATCCCTCTCTCTTGCTCAATAAAGCTCTATCCTTTTATTGCTTGATGCTGGCTGCTCTGGTGAAGCTATTGCCAAGCAAACTGGTGTTAGCCCTTCCACTATATTCAAACTTCGCTCCAAAGAGCATTCTGCCCTTCCCAAAGCTGTTGGGGGTCATCCTTCCAAGCTTTTCCCTACCAACATTCAACATGCCAAACATCTTATCACCTCTGGCAAAGCTGAAAATGCTGTCCAAGTGACCAAAGCCCTTATTACCATCACAAACCAACCCCTCTCTGCCAATACTGTTCACTTTCATTTGAGAAAAGCTGGTATGAAGGCTGTGGTGAAGTCCAAATACCCCCTTCTCTCTCCTAGGCATCGCAAAGCTCGTTTGGACTTTGCCTATGCCCACAAGAGAAGCATGAGGCAACATATGCTGTGGCATTATTTCGCTATTTGCAAGAAACATGTAGAATAAATCCTCTACAGCCTGTTCACCCATCAATCAAATCCCCTGACAGCAGAACCTTTTCCCATGGGTTGTAGGGCATTTCATTTTCAATTCAATTTGTTTAGAAGCACCAGGGAACATATGCCGTGGAATTACTGCATTATCTGCAAGCTATTTGCGGAATAATTTCCCTATAGCCTATCTGCCAATCAATCAAATCTCCTGACTGCCGGATCTTTTACCTTGGAAAGCAAGGTATTTTTCTTTCAATTCCACCTATTTAGAAGCCTGAGGGAATGTAGGCTGCAGGTTTATTCCATTATCTGCAAGCAGCCTGTAGAATAAATCCTGTACAGCCTATCCACCCATCATATAAATCCCTGAACTGCAGGAACTTTTCCCTTGGCAGGTAAGGCATTTCTCTTTCAATTCTACTATATAAGATACATTGATCAAATGATATATTCACAACATTTTGTATGAGAGTTTGCTGTCTTCTGCCATCACAGATGGCAGTGTGCACCTGTGTCCATCGGATTCCCCGTCTGTATGGCAAAATCACCAGCGTCTGTCGTCACAATGCCAGAGTGCATGAGAGTGCACTGCCACAGCAGTGTGGGTGAGAGGAGATCAGGTATACCCGCAGGTATACTGTACCCACAGGTCTCATCTGAGGGAGGGTGGACAAAAGAGGACATTGAGTGGGGCCAAGAGGAATGACAGCATGATGCGCGTGGTTGTGTGCATTGTACTGTCACTCCACCATCCCCACAAGAACATGGCTGAGGATGAGGGCATGGGTGTGGGCATTTACTCGCATGTCTGTCACTCTTGCTCTGGCCCTCACTCCCACCTTTAGTCCCACTGTGCATGCCATCCCCCTTGCATTCACGTGCAAGCTAGCTGTTACAGATATTCATTTTTCTATTATTTCCTTTCACTTTTCTTTTCAAATCCTACGTGCAACAGCACTTGGTTGGAATTCTCTAAGTTAACGGATCACGTGATTGGGTCACATGAATGGTCATGTGAGTAGCGAGGCTGCTGTGCACCCTTCTCACACCCATGCTGTGATGTTGTAGCTGAAGCCATCGACCCTGAGACCCTGAAGGTTCTCTTCCATTTTTAATTTCGCTTAATTAATCTCCGCATGCTTCTCTTCCATTCCAGAAGACTCATGGACAACGCATGCTATGCTTCTTATTTAATTACCACTTACATTAAACCTTCGTAATAAGGTTCATATCAGTCAGCAGTGCCTCATGGCTGCGTAGTCAGTAGATACCCTGTAGTATATAAAGTGAATGAGCACCAATGAAGAACTCCAGTCTAGTTCTTCTTGGGATTTCCCTAGTCCCTCTAGTCTCTATTTTCTGAGTCGACATTCGAGTGGTAACGACCTAGTCATTATTTGATTAGGGTCGCCAACACTAGCATGCGCACCTTGTTGCCCCCCCTCCTCCTCAGCCTCACTGCACGTGCCACCACTTCATGTTCATGTGCAAGTGAGCACCCACGCATTGTTGCCCTTGCCCAACACCCTACTGCACACACATGCACACCTCGTTGTCCTGCCCTAGCATTCACCCTCACCCTCACCCTCACTTTCACCTCTAGCCTGACCACACCCTCACCACCAATGCATAGCCACCACACTCACGTTCACATACACACGATCAGGTTTCCACACAGATGCGCGCCCGCTTTCCTACATGCCTTGTGCCCCTGCCATTATTGTAATCTACATAGTTAGTATAATACATTTGCCATATCATTTGTCTACCCAAGTTTGATCAGATAGCATACCAGGGCCCTCAGAGAGAAACTCCTAAAGGAAAGAAGAAAAAAGCCTTGGCATGAGAGTTTGGAAGAGGCTCCCAAGTGTGCATGTAGCTCTGCAGAGGGGTGGAAAGTGCTCTGAAAATGGCTCCCTGATGGCAGCCCACAATTGCAATAAATTATCAATAGAACAACTTGGAAATTGCTGACGAGGGGGAGGGACTTTGAGGTGGGTTTTGTCTCAATGAGACACCGCCCCTCTGAGAGGTCTAAAAGGTCCAAGAACTGGTGCCTGTGGTGGAGGACCCCACTTCCAAGTGACTATGGCTCCATGGTGATGTTATTGTGCTACCTTAGCTCTTTACTTGGCCTCAGTGAGCTGTGGTGGGGCCTCCATCAAGCTAGTCCAGATTCACTGACAATCACCTTGGGTTAATTGATGGATGAACCTGTAAAGACTGCACCAGGGGAGATCTGTGGGATTTGCCAAAGTAGTGTGAATGTACATATTCGCTCATGAAATTCCTATGAACTAGGGGAGTGTGAGTGGAAAGCAAGCACTCCAAAGAATCCGGATCAACGATGAGCGAAGGGAGGGGCAGTGTGATAACTTACCCCAAAAAGTAAGTAGATATGAGCTGGACAGAGAATGGAGGGGGAACCCCATGGTCACACAATTTGGGGTGGTGATGGGATGACCTATGTGTGAAAAGCCTAAATCTGCACACTGTGTGATGTGTTACGATTCGTGGATACCCCTATCTTTTCTCCTTGCTATGTCTACCATTCCTCTACGTTAACCTGTGCCTCGCTGTTCAACCCCCACCTGGTACTTTACTTTCTCCTTTGATTTCTCATCGTTCCATGATGTTCCATCGCATTCTATGCCCTTGTATTACTAATGCTTCTTTCATTGTCTCCCAAATTCCTTTCTCACCTTAGTCATCGTTCCATGTGATTCCATCACATTCTTTTGATTACTTAATCTTCGGACTAAGGGTCTATATAAACCTCACTTCCCTTACGATGTATCCTTAGCTTAGACCTACTTGAGCTAATCACATCATCTCCTTCCTCTCTCCTAAACTCTCCCTAAGTCCTCGTCCTACTTCAGAGTGGACGCTGCTTCTGTCTTGAAGCCTCTTTGACCTCCTTCAACCTCAACTCCTTGCCTAGGAACATGCCTAAGGCAAGTGTTCCTCGTCTGACTCTTCAACGCCGTCAAGTCATCCTTGAACCTTGGAACCCTTGACCCCTTTTCAAGTCTACGCCTATCCTTACCCGGAGTAGTCGTAACACGATGCAAAGTCTGGCTGCAGAGCAGATTTTAGCGACACAAAGCCAACTTCAGGGGATGTGATCCTATCTGGTCGTTCATGATGCACTTGCGCAATGGTAGTGGATTTGATTTGATGTTTGGCCACAGGCGGTGGTAATCCAGACTAGCTCGATGGAGGCCCCAACATGGCTAACCAAGGCCAAGTAAAGAGCTAAGATAGGGCAATGTCATCATCAACTTGTTCCCTGCTTTGCTTACCAGACTGTCCACATTCGTTACCTATATATGAGGCTAGACTTGGAAATTTCATGCAGCTCAACCTTTTCCTCATCCGCCTGTCATCATTTTATTCTCTACTTGAATTTTCCAATGTTAGAGGATGCAGGTATCAGTGAAGACAATGTTGCTGCACGAAAGACCCCCTTTAGCTTCTGACCAGATGACGAGGACACCCTGTGGGCAGTCCACAAGATCACACAAGAATCAGATACAAAATATAAGGTCAGGTGGGTTGGAAGGGAACCCCAGACTGGGAAACCTTGGCCACAAGGCTGGGTGCTGAAATGCAATTGCACAAATGACCTTGTGGCCAAATGGGAGGCAAAGATAATGTCCAAGAGGAAGGGCATGTGGGAATCCAGCAGGGACCATGGTATGTTCCCCTCCCATGAAAATGTTGTGGAGTGTACTGGTGTTGCTCACCCTCAAAAGGTTTCGATGGGTGTCAGACCATGCTCAAGCCAAAACAGAAGCGGCAGTTTGGAGAAAATATTATTGAGTTATCAGATGGCGATGACAAGGACTTTATGGAAAGAGTGAAAACAAAGCCCAGTAAAAAGCGCAAGCAGGAGGTAGAAAAGGAAGAAGCCACACTCAAAGTCACTCCCTCGGAGAGAGTTTCCTGACATGCAGTCATCACGCAGTTCCCAAAGGCCCCTTCAGCAGATGACACCCCACTATCTCACACCCCAATTAAGGTTGGACCACCCCATGGGGTGAGCAAGAAAGAAAAGGCTGCAGGTCAGCCATGGAACCTCTCAAACCTGCTCAAATCTAATATAGTTCCATTTGTAGCCAATCCATCTCCTATCTGGACAGGGAGTGTCCTCAAGACATGGCCACCTGTGAGATTCCCAGGCACATCAGATGTTAAAACAGCCTCCCTCACACCCAAGCCCAAGTTCAAGGTCCCTACAGAGTCATCTGGCTAGCCATTCGGTGCATGGAAAGGCTGGACCAAGTCAAAAGGCCTTTGGAGACTTGAAGGCACACATCACCAACATTGAAGGAAATATGCTTATGTTGCAAGGGTTAGTGAAAAAGGCAGAGGTACAGCTGGAGGAGGCAATGATGAAGTTGAGGGAGGTTCAGGTCATGTTGGAGTAGACTCAGGGGCCTGGTATCAAAAACCATCGTGATATGTTGTGCATGGATGTGCATATGTCTCTCAAATATTGACAAAGGCCTTGTTCAAAAGGAGTAAATCATATTAATAGCTTACTCACTCACATTGCATGGCCTGACATAGATCACTCATTTTACTATACAGGGCCGGACGGGCTGTAGGGGATTTATTCTACAGGTAGCTTGCAGATACTGGAATGATTTCATGGCATATGTTCCCTCTTGCTTCTAAACAAGTAGAATTGAAAGGGAAATGCCTCACTTGCCAAGGGAAAAGGTCCAGCAGTCAGGGGATTTGGCGGATGGGTGGATAGGCTATAGGGGAATTATTCTGCAGGTAGCTTGCAAATAACGGAATAAATCCGCAGCATATGTTCCCTTATAATTCTAAACAAGTAGAATTGAAAAGGAAATGCCCTACAACCCATGGGAAAAGGTCCTGCTGTCAGGGGATTTGATTGATGGGTGGACAGGTTGTAGAAGATTTACTATATTCTCCATGTTTCTTGCAGATAGCAGAATAAACCTGTGGCATATGTTGCCTCATGCTTCTAAACACGTAAAATGGCCAGGGAAATGCCTTACTTGCCAAGGAAAAATGCCCTGCAGCCAAGGGATTTGTCATAGACCCAGCGTCAAGCTTCAAACATAATGTTAAAGGAATACTTATATGACCACATACCTGGAAATAAGCATTCCACTGTTCCTAGGAGTGGAATTCAATGATCCAATCCACTTTCACCCCATCTACCAGGCCTGCTCAAATGGCCAATTCAGTGATGCATTCCAGCCTGGAAGAAATATCTGAATGGTGGTGATCAACTGGAGTGCTCCAGGGTTCAGCTTGCAGATGCCTTATATGAATGCACATTCCTGGTCCACATGCTCTGCGCAAGTCAGGTATATGGCATATGCGGCAGGCATACTTATGGAAGTAGTGAAGCTCGTGGAGTACCAGGCCTGGTACACTTTTGGTACACTTTCATGTTCGCAGAATAATCCAGTAGATAGTTAGAACCAAATAAATCATAAACAAAATGTTTTTTACTTGCAAAAGAAAAGGATTCAGCAGTTAGGGGATTTGGTTCGTGATTGAATAGGCATTGGGGGGGGGGTTCTGTGGGTGGCTGTGTGGATAATGCTGTAAGTCTGCGGCATATGTTACAGACCATATTATTTTTCCCTTATTGTTCACTATTTTTCCTGAATTTCTAGAGGCACTTTCACATTTAGCCCCTATCTATTAACCCCTATCATGCGATCCCGCTAATGCTCAAGTCCCTACCTATGATCTAGACCTTTGCCTCATGGTAACCTCATGTCTACCATGCTTCCTACATGTCTTCTACATGACTCCTACATGCACAGCCTAGATCACCTCATGTATGCCTCACCAATCATGCATGGTGCGCTGCCTCAACTCATCCTCGCCTTATGACCTACACATGTACACTGCCTACTGTTCAACCAGGGATGGAATGATGGCGGAATTCAAGTGGGGAATTTCCATTGAGCTGTGGAGTTGTGTGACACTTCATGGGGAGGGCAATCCGCGGGTTCACGGGTTCACTATGGGACTGGGGAGGAGCTATTGAGGACAAGAAGGGATGACACCTACAGGTCGGCAGGATATGGATGAAATTTTGTGATTGCTGTGCAGGGAAGCCAATGTTGTTGTCCTATGCTCGTACATTGTGAAGTCTGTTATATTGGCATTTATGCTATGTTCCTCATATGTACAGTACGTTGAATTATCTACTAGTCCACCCAATCCAAATCTCTTACTCCTTACTTTCTCTGGCTGGCCCCTATAATCCAGTTGAGCCAGTGTGAAAGGGAGGTAGGAGGAGCGTACAAGTGGGCCAGTTGGTGCATTGAATAGAATTGATAGAGTTGAGTGTAAGTGTTGAGGGAATAGGGAAGCAGATTGAGAGCCTCACAATCTAGGGGTTGCGGGTGTGGCAGCTTGGTGCTAAAAAGACATGGATGTTGGTGCTGGACCTGCATACATGTGGGTAGGCAAGGTTAGTGTAGTGAATAATTTGAGCCCGAGAGTGGAGTGGATAGGGACAGAGGTACAAGGACTGTAGGGCTCAGGGTAGTGGGCATGGGAGTTTGGGATTTGGGAGCTGCCATTGCATATGCAGAGGTTGGAGATGGGGAGTAGGTGCCGTAGGTAAATTGGGATATGCCTGGCAGAGTACACGCTGGATATCCCACAGAATGGGTGGGGCAAGGAGAGGCAGGGATGGGTGAGTTAGGGGTTGTTGCAGAAGGGGGTGGCAATGTGGGTCTGGCTGAGCTTCAACCTTACACACCTTGATTTAGGATAGACAGGGGTAGAGGTGGTAGGAAAAATGCTAGCCCCATTCCACCCCCATCTGCAGATTCTGCTGAGTCACTCACCTGCCTCTGCAATCCTTCAACTGTGCACCCCATTGCAATGTACTCAATCCACAACTTTCTCCCCTCCTCTTGAAGGGCATCCCACTGATTCTACAGGGACTTTAGCTGTGCCTGCATTTGGTGGTTGACTTGGGCTGAATGCGTGATGGCATCGATCACTTCTTGCTGCTCCTTCCTAGGCTGCTCCATTGTCTGCTTCAGCTCACGTTGCTCTTTTCTCATAGCTTCTAATTCGGCATGAGATGCAAAAGTCACCCTGGATGTAGAAAGTGCATGTCATGGAGGGAGTCCCATCAGCTATAAGGTTCTGGAGGTGCATGTGGGTGGAGCAGGCCTTGCACAAGATGGCTTTAATGCTCCAAGAGGGGTGCAGCTATGGTGAGGTGGGGTGGCGATGCGCGGAGAATGGGGGTATTGCGGTTGGGCCTTAGTGGGGGTGAGGACTGGGGGGGACTTTAGGTACTGAAATGTGCACTGTTTGTGGTGTTGATCGATGAACTGTGTGAATTACCACTCTTGTCTTTGGGAACTGGTGGACCACACTAACAGCAGACCCATTTTTTTGCTAGTGGAGGGGAGGGAGATGCATGACCTGATATGATGTTACCCTCACACCCTTACAGGGGGCCTGGTGTTGTTGAAGGTGGGTGAGTGCAGCCACTCAATGCTGAACACCCCTGTCTGTGTCCAGCATGGGTGCATGCAGGCGTGACGTGCGAGGCATTGGTCTGACTGATAGTAATCAAGGTGCTTCTTCAAACATTCACTGCAAGGCTCTTCATACTTTCCCTCTGCATCTTCCTTGTTCTCCTAGGGCTTGATGACTGTGGGTATAGGTGACAACATGCTTGTCGCACGTTGAACGAGTGTGGGGTGATTGGAACGATTGAGCTGCTCCCAGTTCTCCTTGATTCACCTCCTTTGCCTCGAGCAGCCATGTCTATATTATCACTGGAGCCCTCTTCGTCTTTGTGTGTGCCATCCTTTGCCGTCACCTTCCCCTCCGCTATCTCCCATCCGATTTCTACCTGTTATAATTCACTTGCCCCTATTCTTTTCTTTCTAGTCAGATATGATCATGCCGAGAAAGTCCACTTCTTTGATGGAGAAGAAGCACTTTTCGGATTTTATAAATAGATCATTTTCCTGCATGCGTTGGAGTACTTCCATGACCAATTTGTCATGCTCCACCTGATTGTCTGTTTTGGTAAAAATGAGAATGTCGTCTATATATACGATGACGCAACAGGCCATATCTGCAAAGATATCGTTCATCATGTTCTGAAATGTGGCCAGGCTGTTGCACTGCCCGAAGAACATGACTAATGGTTCATAAGCCCCTTTATGGCAAACAAAGGCCGCCTTCCATTCATCGCCTTCTTTCATTCTCACGTTGTTGTATCCCCACCGTAAATCCATTTTGGTGAAGAGCTTCGCTCCCTTTAGCCAATCTATCAGCTGGGAGATGAGAGGGAGCGGATAATTATTTTTGACCATCCACTCGTTTAGATACCAATAGTCCATAACCATACATTTTTTCCCATCCTTTTTAGGGATAAAGAAGACAGGTGACATTTGAGGTGACTTAGAAGGTCGAATGTACCCCTTTTCCAACTGGTCTTCTAAGAACACTTCAATTTCTTCGCGTTCTTTTTCTGACATGGGAAACACTTTTTCTTTTCAGGGCTTGTATCCTTCCTTCATATTGATTTCATGGTCCCACGGCTTATGGGTCGGCATTCGTTCTGAGGACTTTTTCTGGAACGTGTCCAGGAACTTGTGATACTGTCGGGTAATGAGTTCGGCCGCCATCTTTTCTTTAGGGGCTGAGACTTCCTGAGCTCGAAGCCTCCTGTATACGTAAGGCATGTCATTGAGTTCCTTTTCTTCTAAGGTTCTCAAGAATACCGGTCGGTCGGACAATAAATAACACGTGCGCGGACACCGTGTGAGATGGACTGAACCTGTTTGCCAGTCGATCTCGGGATTATGCTTGGCAAGCCACATATAACCTGGAATGATTGGATTCCTTCCTAGATTCGTGACTTCGGCTGTGACCTTTTTCCAATGACTGTTGTAATTGATGATTAACTCCACGGAGTGGGTGATGTTTCCTCCAGAGTTCTTTGTTCCATCCACGTTAAAGATGGGTATGGTATAATCCAACTTGGTCATGGGAATTTTTTGAGCCTGAGCCCATTTGGGGTTGAGGAAGATTCCGTTTGCTCCGCTGTCCAGGAGCGCCTTGGTTTCATACATGAGATATTTGGAAGTAGCTGCAGCCACCTTGACTTCCAAGTTAATCTCCCTTCGTAGTTTGAGGGACCTTATGCAGATCCGTTCTGGGGTTTGGGTATTTAAATACGTAATTTTTTTGTTTTTCTTAAAATTGAAATTAAGCCCACATTTCCGTGTGGCAAGCTTCTGTAAGGAAGGCCCTGATTCAGTTATAAAAGAAGATGTGCTACCAGTGTCACTATCGTAATTTAATGTCCTATTTTGGGAGTTGAAGAACTCATGTTCCTCTTCTCCATATTCTACTGGTAGCCCTACGTATCTGTTGTTCATATAGGTCCGTGCCACATGATCACCCGGATGGATTATGTGGCCTTGCCTTTTCCCTTCCTTTCTACTTCTTCCACGTCCCTGAAGAAGGCCCTTATCTCTTCCCAGGAACAGCCTTTGATGGAGTTTATTCTGGGGTCCTCCTGTCCCACGTTTTGGCCATGTTCATCTGCATTTTTCGGAGTTGCCTCCGAATCACTGTCCTTCCAGCTAGCCACAGCCTGGCGGACTCGGCGACGTTTTGAGCAATCTCGTCAATGCCCGCCCCCAAGGAAGTTGCATTCAGGACAGGGCTTCTTCTGTTACAGACCATATTATTTTTCCCTTATTTTTCCCTATTTTTCCTGAATTTCTAGAGGCACTTTCACATTTAGCCCCTATATATTAGCCCCTATCATGCGATTCTGCTAATGCTCAAGTCCCTACCTATGATCTAGACCTTTGCCTCATGGTAACCTCATGTCTACCATGCTTCCTACATGTCTTCTACATGACTCCTACATGCACAGCCTAGATTGCCTCATGTATGCCTCACCAATCATGCATGGTGGCTGCCTCGACTTATGTTCGCCTCATGACCTACACATGTACACTGCCTGCCTCACCCATACCTCATGTATGGCTGTACTGATACACATGTTATCCTCATGTACACCTTGCTGGAACCTCATGTAGCATAGCATATCACCAGATCCCTAGTACACACCTGTACACAGTAGAATAGTATATAAGGGACACTCCCAGCTCTAGAGGACACTAGTCTTGTCCTCTTGGAGTATTCCCTGCACTCTACAGAGCTACAAGATCAACCCTATTGTTCTCTAGCAAACTGCTTGTACTATAGTAAGTGCTGGTTGTTTCATTAGGACAAGACTTATTCAAAGCGCCTTTGGACTAGCTACCCAAATGCTGCTCTAGTTATTTAGTCAATAGTAGGGCTCTCTGGACATCGTTACACGTGCTAGATCACTGAACACTTTTTCCATCCTCTAGTGTCCATCAAAAGAGAGGAATCCCCTATCGTGGTCCCCCTTTGTTTTGATGAAGCCGAGGAGACAAAGAGAGAGCGCTCCCATAGCGCATTACCTAGTCTACAATACCCATCTTGCTGAGAGCCATCTAGTCGGCTCTCCTCATACGTTACTTGTAGTCCAGCCCCTCGGTACTCGCCTTATCAGCGTGGTACATCTACTGCCGGCACACCACCGTCTCGCCCCGCGACCCCAATAAGGTCACCTACTCCCCTTGAGCAGCCGGTCAACTGGGACCGTGTCTACAACCAACCTGCCATCCTTACCGACGCCACCCTCCACGCCCCCTCCACCAGCCTCAAGGCCTCTATCTACATTGAGCATTCGTACCGTCTGAGGTATCGGATATTATTAGAGAGGGGTTACTGCTTGGCGCTCAGCAGGCAAGAGACCAGGAACGCAGAGATCATATCCATGAGAGAGTCCTTGAGGTCAGAGCCCGTATCGAAGCATGATTACATCGTGAAGAGGGACTTCCAGATCGAGCACCTTTTGCTCATCATAACCTTGTACCACACCACTGGTTTCATGGCCCTGAACCTCCCCTTCTGTTACGTCATCGTATCTCTCCTCTTAGACCTAAATTGGTACTTAGGAAGCCTGCACGTTACTGCTAGGATAACCTTTACAGTACAAGCCCTTGTACCTCAAAGAGTACGCTTTGACCCACGTATAAATAGACCCGCACATCCTCCTCCTCCATACAAAGCAAGTTCTGAGGCAGAGTCCCAGAACACAGAAGACGAACCTCGTAGCCAGATCACTGAAGAAACAGCACAGGCACAGATCGAGGAAAGTAGTGATGAGAGAATTCTTGAGTCAGACTAGATCTGGATCGCATAAAACAACATCAGAGATTGACTACTGATCAAAAGAAGCGCTTCCAATCTAATGTTACTAAACTCGCTAAACTCAAATCGGGCAAGGCTTACACACCCGATTCCCCCTATTACCACATCTTGAAACAAACTCATCGACTCCATCGAAAGCTCGTATGAACCAGTTCCTCTTCGCCATCCTATATATCTTCACTGTAGTATCCATTTTCATTATCTTTCTCATTTGCCACACCGTACCCCGTGGTCACCCCTTTGGTATTGAAATACATCGCAAGGCTTTCCATACCACCTTCATAGTTGGAGATTGGTTCCAGGATGTAAGAGCCGTTCCCAAGGAAGAACCCGCTCAGGAACCTGCACCGTCTGGTTGGGACCAACCTAACCCAAATCTTGATACCGCCAATGGTTGGAATGCACAGCCCCTTGCTGTAGATGAACCCAACAAGAATTCCCCTGAATGGATTGATTGGGCCTTCGCTTCTCTCAGTCCATTTACCCTTCAACAACTCGCTAGTTGATTTTTCTTTAATAACTTTCAATCTAACCTTGCTAGGGAAGAAGCATCTATGCCGCCGCCCCCTGAACCTCAGCCGGAAGAAGCCGACCTGAAGAAGAAGAAGAACAGCAGGAAGAAGCTGGAGCTAATTGGGAAATAAATACCGACAATACTATTCCTGGACTTGAGTAAAATTCTTTTTCTATATACGTCCTAGTTCCCTCACTTGATTCATTTCGCTTGTAATCTAATCTAGGAACTTCTTCTCCCCCACTATGTCGTTCAACCCACACCACTTCAACTCCAACACGTTCTTGGCTAATCTCCAAAATGCCGGAGATCCCGATGCTCAACTTGCCTTGATTGCCACTCAGCTGGGACTGATGATAACATATACCATGCAAATTGAGAATGACCTTGCTATTGCTAAGAATGATCTTGCTCAGGCTAATGCCCGGCTTACCGCTATACCAACAACTGCCCCATCCTCAGGCAGGACAGGCAAAGTAGAAGTATTTGCCGATCCTGGTGAATTCAAAGGAGAAATCAATAAGTTTGAGGAATGGTGGCTTAAGATCCAAACCTACATCTCAGTGAACCCGGTTGCCATCCCGATTGGCTCATATGAGGCTGTAGTGACAGTCCTCTCTCGAATGGAAGGATCTCGAGCTGGCACCTTTGCCACCTCTCGTCTTGCAGAAGGACGTGCCTATACTTGGGCTAAACTCGAATCTGAAATCACCAAACTCTTTTGGCCCACCATGAAACCCGAATGGGCACTTAAAAGGTTGTGGGAAACCCGACAAGGAAACACCCGAAGTCATGACTTCACTGATACTTTCCATAAGTACTACAAGGTTATCTGCAAAGATATGTGCAAACCCAATGACATCATGGAGTACCTTGATGTAGTACGAGAAGTAGGAGACACCTTGGAACTTAAGAGCTTCCTCCTTAAGCAACAAGCCAAAGGATCGTCATCATCCTCTAAGTTCACTCCTAGCTATTCGAAATCTCATAGTCACTCATGTGACCCCAATGCCATGGACGTTGATCACATTTATAATACCTTCAATGATGATGATAGTGATCACGAGATCGACGCATTTGGAAAGAAGAAACCGAAGAAGCGGTTTACCGGATGCTTTAACTGTGGAGGCGAAGGACATCAAGGCAAAGATTGCAAGAAGCCCTCCACCAAATGTCGTGAATGCAATTGGTCTCGTGGAGATCATAAGAAGACTTGTTCTAAGTTTCGTAAGATCAGAACTGTCGACGAAACTCCTCCCGCCGGAAAGGGAAAAGCTCGTGCAGCTTGAACGGTCTGGGTGTTCAAGTTGCTGATGTATCTAATCGCTCATCTAGTCTAAATTATACTTGCCAAGTGGGGTCTCCAATTGAATTGGAGCTCGGCCGGGGCTCCAAACCGGTGCTTGATTCCGCTTATCCACAATCTCGCTCAATCCCAGACAATGCTAGAATCCGTTCTCTTCACCTTCGTGAAATCACACTTCCTATCGAAATCGCTCCTCTGAGACACCCTGATCGTCTCATGCGTACCAAAGCTTTGCTTGACAGCGGAGCTAATACTATCTATATTGATCGCGCTTATGCACAGAAAATGAAACTCCCCTTGACCCCGTTACCTAATCCACTCCCGGTATACAACGTTGACGGAACACGTAATGCCGCCGGAGATATGACCCATTGTGCGGAAATCATTATTCAGTTTCAGGAACATCGTGAGAAAGTCATAGCCGAAGTAACCGATCTTGGAAGGAATCAGATGATCCTCGGATACACGTGGCTTAGGCACCATAATCCTGTGATTGATT
>JBBPQD010000027.1:0-30123 GCA_038092355.1 Caloboletus inedulis
CGGCGGAGGAAGTGTGGTGTTCCGTGTGCAAGCTGCGGCTGCATGTGAACTAATTTTGACTAGGAAGTCGGCGAACTTTGTCTTCTTATGAGAAACTACCCCGTCTACCGGAGCATAACAGAATTGGGTCACAGGGACGAGCGCTCTCCGAGTCGGTGTCTGCGAGCGAAACTCACACACTCATGAGATCCGTCTCTGATCTTGGAGAGGATGACAGTGCCTGATCGCAGTAAGTAAGGATACACACCATGATCCGCGAGGGGTAAAAGATGCTCCCGTCTGACAGCCACTGATTGGCATGGATGGGCGTGGATGGTTTAGCTAAGTAACCTTACCACCCGATGTGCCACCCGATCGGACCCGATCACTCCCGCTGGTGACATCACGTGACCTTTCATTGTGCGCTGCGCACTGGCAGGATGCAGTGTGTATATGTACCTACTGAAACGTAAAGCTACGACGGGCGACGCTGCTGACATTCCTTGAGAATTTTCTGATTGTTCCAGAGTAGTTTGAAAGAAATTCTGAGCGTCATGGACAGCCTTTAGTACATGTGGTACCCACTCAATGGCTATGCTCGACCTACCACCTATAGCCAGAGGGTACACCGCCACTTTCGTTTTCAACCTTGTCTCCACGATTTATAATTATTCAGATTATTATGGGCTCACCCCCCACAGTGCAGTCCAGCAGGTCCACGGACTTCAAAACTCGACTGAAACGCTAGCAAATGTGATAAGGTATGCATTAGTCGTGTATTACATTTGCAATAGCATCACCCGCTCTTTGGTTTCCTCCGTGGGAGTCCGTGGGAGACGGAGCGGGTGCTACGCAGTGCCCGGTGCTAGGACCCCCGTATGTTTTGACAGCTTATAATGGGCCTCGATCCGTACTATCGTCCCCTCCCCCGCAGCTCTGCGATGGTCGTATTGTCCATCTCCACCCATGAGCCTGGTCTCACCACTGCGTTCCCCAATGGAGTCTTTGCAGCGAATCCAACGCCGCCCCCACCCCCGCCCTCACCTGAGCCAACTATTGCATCACCAAACGGAGCCATCCAAACTCGCACAATCCTCGGGATCGTCATCAGCTTGGGTGAGTGTCACTGCGTCTCATTCGTATATTGGTCTCTTTGGAGGCCCTGACACGGCCCCGATGCCGACACTTGTCAGTGGGCTTCATCATTGTCGTACTGGCATACTGCTTCATATCCCGACTCCCCTGTTTCCGTCGACCCCAGAGCGTCCCTCCGACCTCACCGCGGCCACACATCTACCTCCGTATGACACTCCCAACCATGTATTCACGTTCGATGACGTTCGACCCTCTTATTCCAACACAGGTCGTGATCTCCACCATCACAATCATCGTATAAATGGACACCGTTCTCGTCTACGACCCCCGATAGAACACGTCGAGCCGACAATTGTATCCGTGTTCGCTCTCACGGACCATCGGACCCTCCCTGATGATTACGATATCTCCTACCTCCCACCATACGGAGGACCAAGCCCTCCTTCCTATTCCGAGACGCTGCATATATACCCGCCGCAGCACCTACGCTCCCCTCCGAGGGCCGTAGTCGAAGCTTGACGTTAACACTTGAACCCCTAGACCCATATCTCATCTCACGCCCCACGTCCCACGATGACGACATTTGACGCATCATTATGCATTAATGACCATGGGGGCGTATCTTTTTCACACCTCTTGTTCCCGACGACGACGATTTAGTTTCACCTTTTTCAACGCGAGCAATGTCCCATCTTCGTTCGCAGGATACCCACCTTCGTGTTGACTTGATACCCATGCATCGCCGGGATGATATCATATGACCCAGGTCGTGCTATCTCTCCGTATATATATACCGCAGCAAGGATTCTGCGCTATCCAGAGATGGTCTCCTACTTGGCCTGTAGATTGTATACTTACTTTCCTCGCTTTCGATATACTCATTGCAATGTTGTACATTAGCGTAGATCGGATCTCACACGTTTAACATACAGGCAGCTTGCTCCGGACGGTACCAGAGTCTACCAAACGTTTGCTCAGACCCCCAGGAGAATTATTGCACAAGCTATAGTGTGCAGCACGCAGTTCATTACGACGTAATGTTTACAGGATAGAAAGAAACATCGCAAATAGTGTCGAGACTCGAGAGATAGAATGTCAGCAAATCATACGTAAAGGAGTGTGCGGGCGAGCGAGCGGGAAACCTGCCGAATTATCCGCCGATAGTCGATGCTCGCAAACGAAGGTGGGCCGAGAACGAAAGTATCCGGATAAAAAAATAGAGTCAAGTGTGCTCATATGCAGCCAGTCCGTGCTGAGAAACCCATCAAACGTGCTACGCAAAGACTAGTAATGACGACGACGACGGCAACAAAAGGATTTGCAAGGGAGAATGATATATCCACAGAACCCAGGTTTGGGGTTAGCACAATAAGAACCAGAGATAAGTATCCAAAGAGAGAGGTGACCGGTGATATATATATGATAGTTCAAAAGAACGCTTTTTAGGCGCTGTTTATGGACAGCTGGAAGGGGCACTCCGCAGCATCTACCTGGGCAGATGCCGTACTCGTCGAGGGCAGACCCTGAATGTCCATCGTCAAAAGGATCTCGAAGCTCACACCTGAGCACCACGGTCCGACACCCGTCCGCATTAGAATCCGCACAGAAGGAGACAAGGGCAGAACTTACCGGGCCGGACCCCATTCGTGTACGTCCCTGAGTTCTTGCATGCATTGTACCACGCCACCCAGGTAGGATCCGTATCATTTGGCGCGACATATGAAAAGTTGAGCGGGATTTGGATGACCGGGAATGAATGCGCAGGAAGCGTCACTTTTCCAAAAGAACCCGAGCCAATCTGGAAATTACTGGAAGGATACCATACCTGGGCATCGATATGGTTAAATGTGAGAGGAATGATATTGCTGCTCGTGTCCACTTGAATATTGGCAAAGGCGGGGAAGGAAAAGTTGGCAGGAGAACGTGAGAATTCCGTGGGTATTGATGAATTGAAGCTCCCTGTAGCAGCGGCCAACGGAGAAGTGCTGTAGAATGAGACTCCTGGTACGCGAGGGATAGTGATAGCAAGTACGATGGCGATACTGTCGTTGTGAAACCATACAGTAACAGCATAAGTACCGAATCATCGACAGGACGGCAAGAGATGGATACTGACATAGCACACCAGGTAAAAATGAAGAACACAAGGAACTTCTTGGTGAACCATTTGGTGCCGCAAAGACCTATTTCGCCTCGGTTCCAAGCTTTCCATTTTGCACGGCGTTCGTCGTTCTTGACTTCCCTCCTGCCTGATTTCGTCATCTGTTTCATTTCTGAACGGTCCCACTCAGGTCCAAGAGCAGGGACAGTGACGAGTTCAAGCGGCGTAAGTGCACTATCACTATCGTGGCCTTCCGCTTTGCTCGCAGCGACAGGCATTGTGGGTGGTAACGGGCGATAACTGTTGTTTTTGCCCAAGCACAACATGAACGACATACGCGAATACAGCAAATAACCAACCACTTACACAGGTTCCTGATGCTGTCCGATACCAAACGTAGTGCTATACCTTGGACCTGCATTGTTGAAATCCGCAAAGACGTCCCAGCTTTCCGGATTCCCCGCTTCTTCTTCCTCGTCACGACCACCTTTCAGTGGTTCTTGTCTGCCTGCGGCAAAAAAGGAAGACGCATTGTACCCCGCAGATTGAGTATTGAGCAGATCGTGGGACGAGCGAGATTGACGGTCGGCGTAGAAAGAGGACTGAGACTCTGCACGAGGCCGGGCTGCTCCCCGGGGAAGGTTGTTGTTCGGACTCGCTTGCGCGGGTGCGTCGTTGAGGGCATCTATTGACCTACGTGCACCGTAGAAGGAGGAAACAGCAGATTTTCTGTCGTACTCCATGGTTACCTGCCGGGCTGGGAGGCGAGAAAGGAGACGCTTCTATGAGAAGAACGACGGGTGGGAAGTGCCCACTTTCACACCCGTTTTGAGGTTAGGGTTTGTCTCGGGCTGAAACATCCGACGGGAACCCCGCTATTCAGTACCACATCACATGTGGTATTGGATCACTGCATCCAAGTTGCAGCTCTCGATTCTCAATGCTGGAAAGGTCTAAACGTGGACATCGATGTGTGAATCGACTGTCTATGATTCAGGTACTTCCGTCCACGTGAATATCGCGATTCGCGACCTTGACAAGTTGAATGCACTGCATTTTCCGGACCGTCATCGATTGTTTCTTCACGTTCCCGGTTGTCAAGAAGAGCATGTACTAGTGTGATGTGCTGACCTTGTCTTCCCAAAAAGTGCGCACCGAACGAAGCCACAGTGTCATTATCTCCAATCCGAGAATACATTTTTGATACTAACGAATGGCACCTGACCCCGACCCTTTATACGCTATGTACCGCCAGGTAAGCCATACTACCCGGCCCACTCTCAACTAGGTGTATCACCCCAATGGGCCACTATGCCTTCTACAACCTCCACATCATCTTCATACTCCTCCTGGGCGGTCTCCCTTATGGCTACGCCAACAGTATCCTCACAAACACCCTCGTTCAACCGGGCTTCCTTGCTTGCTTTAACTTGAGTAACGATACTGCCTATGCGAATGCCATCATGGGGACCATCAATAGCATCTTCTACATGGGGGCAGCACAGGAGTGTTCACTGTGGCGCATATGTGACAGGTATGGACGAAAATGGACGATGAATGTTTCTGCCTCGCTATTCATCTCTGACGCCGTCCTATTGACATGCATCCGTCAATACGCCAATGTCTATTGTGACGAGGCTGGTGACTGGATAGGGTGTGAATGTCCTTGTGGTGCTCGTCCCGATTTCCCAACTCGAGATTTTTCCCACTACTGCGCATGGGTTTTCGGGAGGATAGCATGGGAGGACAGCATGCTAACCACGCCACTCGAGACCTTCGAGAATATTTAACTGATTCGTCGACACCCTGTTGGTTAGGGGTATGGATCATCGCAGCCAATGGGATCATCAGATGATCCGTTTGGGGACATATTACTTCTCAAACCGGATGTTTCCAGTGGCCATTCTCATTCGCCTTGCAATGTCGTAGTCGCTTGATACCTGGGTTGCCTCGGTGGCATAAGTCGGACAAGCCGAGCATTAAATTCTACGAGCGCTCATCTTGTTCCTCGTTCTCATGCAAGGGCGTCATGACGAAAGTTGTGAAATTATTTCTTCCCGACTCCGCACGGATGGGCAAGACACCTCTTGCACAGAATTAGAATCTTACTTATCAGCTAGTGAAACAAGCAGAGTTTGGTATGAAGCATCTTCACGCAGTACGCGGGACAGACCGTCGGGGCCATGGTTTTGTTTACAATGTGTCATTCTTCATTGCAGTTTCCGTGTATGACAGCTGAATTAGTTATCTGACGGATTGCACGGTTGATTTGTAAAAGGAGCTGGGCCTTAGTAGTCTAACCGAGTGCGACATACCTCACTGTAGCAACACTGGCGAACTTGGTTATGACTATCATTGTGGATCGCGTCGGACCCGTGCGCCTCCTCGATCAGTTCGTGCCTATGAAATATCTATATATATATTATTGAGGTTGATGAGAGATGGAGCCTGGCGAAAATCCAATCGCAATCGGCCTCGCGGGATGCATGATGTCCATGAGCCTGGAGTGCGCGATGGAAGCGCGACTCGTACGTCGGCCTTTTTGCGCTCGGCGCATTCTTTATTTTCTGTTTCATCTGTTTCTATGCTGGTGGGATCGATGCGGCGTCGTACGTCCACTGCTGTGAAATCTTCCGCGACCTACGTTTGCGCGCAAGGAACATATAGGGATTTCGATGGCAGGAACTTATTGCTTATCATTCTCAAAATCAGACCAACGGCACTGATGACGATCAAGTGGAAATACTACTTGGTTTGCATTGCCTCAGGAGTCAATGGTGATTGGGTTGTGTCCCAGAGGTAAGCACGAGTTCTTGGAAGCCGTCTTTACCCGCTACATTTTACCCAGCGCTTTTAGTACACCCTTTGTCGACAAGTCACTGATCCCGACGTTCTCGTAATCCGAAACGTGTGGCGTACGTGCGGGCTCTCTCTGAGACCAAGATATTGCCATAAGCAGAGATCAATGCAGGGTGATTGGAGGACGAAAACCACTCTCGCAGTCGTGGGGAAATCCGGTTGCTCGGGAATGCAACCGTGGGGAATGAGTCAAGGGATACAGTCGACTTTCTCATAGTGCATAACGTCAGGGAGCTGCGCTCGAGCGCTATCCCAGCCAAACTGCATCCCATTAAGCCCTAGATTTCATAGTGCATCAACTGTTGTTGCTTCCAATGCTATGCATTACGAGAAAGTAACTGCACCTAAACACCCTGGCGGGTTTGCCTAGCCACATCAAGATGCGCTATACAACGTGTGCGGTTGGTTCATGTGGTCCAATGAGAAATACGAAAGGATATCATTGGCCGATCGCGTTCCTGGAAAAAAAGAACGTGGATGAATCAGGATGATCGATGAATCGATGAAATCCCGTGACCATATGTATATAATAGGCTCACGTGACTCAATATTCATCCAGTTTCCAATTCCAAATTGCTGAATCAGTTCACTGATCTTTCTCTGCCTCCGCCATCCTGTTTTCACGCACTCGCACACTTACAAAAGGTCTCCGGGCGTCCTTGTTTCCAGCAGCTTCCGCATCTGTACTCGCCTTGAAGCAAGACCTACCTCGATCTCGAAACGTGACCCACATGGCACCTCTCACAAACGGAGCTGTGCCCAAAAGCACGAAACTGCATTCTAAAGTTGTACGTCTCTTCCTCGGATTGTGTGGAACCGGTACTGGAGAATACTTGTTTACTTTTGTCCATGTCCATGTCCAGGTCATTATCGGTTCTGGTCCCGCTGGGCACACAGCCGCTGTCTACCTTGCTCGCGCCAACCTCAACCCCGTTCTTTTCGAGGGTTTTATGGCAAATGGTTTTGCCGCTGGTGGTCAGCTCACCACGACGACCGAAAGTGCGTCCACGCTTCACGATATCTCAACCCCACTTATTCTTGTTCCCTCACGCATTTCCCACTCCAGTCGAAAACTATCCTGGTTTTCCCGCCGGGATTATGGGTCCCGAGCTGATGGACAAGTTCCGTGAGCAATCGATACGGTTTGGAACGCAGGTTATCACAGAAACCGTGTCCAAAATTGATTTGTCCGCCCGTCCGTTCCGATACTGGCGCGAAGGCCAAGAAGGCGAGGAACCTGAGACGACAGACGCCGTCATCATCGCAACCGGTGCGAGCGCGAAACGCCTTGGACTCAGGGGTGAAGATATGTACTGGCAAAGCGGAATCAGTGCCTGTGCCGTCTGTGACGGTGCTGTTCCAATCTTCAGGTGAGCCTTATCGTGCATGAGGAGATGCTTTGTATCGGACGCTCACACGATACGTCTGAAAGGAATAAACCCCTCGCCGTTATAGGAGGCGGAGACTCTGCGGCGGAGGAAGCGACCTGTAAGTGGAAAACGTTTCATTTTGGCAATCCCCTAATTTCATTTTCCTTCATAGACCTTACGAAGTACGGCTCGCATGTCTATGTCCTGGTGCGCAGAGGGGAACTCCGCGCTTCCAAGATTATGGCTAAACGTTTGATGAACCACCCCAAGATCGTACGTATGCTTGGTTCAGACCCATTGCCGTGTTACTGAGCATGACGTTGGTTGATCCGCATATCCCCGCCTTGTGCAGACTATTCTTTGGAACACGGTTGCTACCGAATGCCAGGGAGATGGTGACCTTCTCAACAACCTCCGCATTAGGAACGTGCTGACAGGCGAAGAAAAAAACCTTCCCGTCAATGGTCTCTTCTACGCCATTGGGCACGAACCCGCTACCGCGCTTTTCCGTAGTCAACTGCAGACAGACGAAGACGGCTACATCGTCACCGTCCCCGGCACAACACAAACTAGCATCAAGGGTGTGTTTGCAGCAGGTGATGTCCAGGACAAGCGGTACAGACAGGCGATCACGAGTGCAGGCAGTGGTTGTATGGCTGCATTGGAGGTCGAAAGGCTCCTCGCAGAGGAGGAAGAAGGGATTGAAAACGAATAAATCGACACAATCGAGTTTTTCGTGTGCTTTATACCACCACTGGGAACGGTTTTCAGATATTTGTAGGACGCTGGTTCGTCGTCGTGTTCCGAGGACGGTCAACTTGAGGATTTTGTGGCACTCTAGGATTTTCTGCCTCCGATGTCTGGGTTTCTTGCGTTTTGAACGTTCACCGTTTCGTAGATCTCTGCTCCAAATTAGAAAAACCTTGTGTCCCAAGAATCATCATGAATCGAGTATGCATCGGTTGTGAGAGGTAAGCGTGCCGCCATATGTTACAGTACTACAACAAGTTGGGACGTCTTTACTATTTTCCTTGTCCTGATTGAAATATTGAAGAGCAAGGCAAAACGCCATCGCAACCACAGACCCAACTTCCAAGCCACCAGATCGTGTGCCCTTTATTGTATTAAACAGCTAGAACCGGAGGCTTTCTCCTTCTCCAACCTTTCGCGCTCCCTCCGCACCTTCTCTTGCTCCTTGGCACGTTCTGTTGCTTCGCGCCGTTCCCGCTCATGCCTTTCCCGCTCCTTTCTTTCGCGCTCTTGCCTCTCGCGATCCTGCCTCTCCTTCTCCTTCCTCTGGTTCTCGCGTTCCTGGCTATCGCGCTCCCGCCGCTCTCGTTCTTGTCGTTCATGTTCCTGCCTCTCGCGCTCCCGCCTCTCTCGTTCGTGTCGTTCATGCTCCTGCCTCTCGCGTTCCTTCTTTTCACGTTCCCGGGCCTCACGTTCGGTAGCAAGCTGTGCTTCAGCTCGCCTTCTCCCGGCCTCCGCGAGTTCACGAGCCATACGTTCCTGTTCAAACAACTGTGCTCTGTGTTCAACATCTGCCATCTGCGTTCTGAAATCTTTCTTATACCGCCGATTCTCATTCTCGAGTCGCAAGTTTTCCGTTGCAAAATTCGTGACCATCTGCTCAAGGTCCCCTCGGATCCGTACTATCTTCTCTCGCGCTTTCCTCGCCTCTTCCTGGAGTATCTCCCTCGTCTCCTCGTCTTCTGCGAGTCTTGCGGCGTCTATTCCTAGGCACAAGTCCTCCAGTGCTTCCGCGTGACGCTCAGCTTGTTCCTTCAATTCGCGTATAATATCCGCGCCGGCAGTGGTATGGGCGAGGTCCTTCTCCTGGTTCACCATCTCGTCTTGGACAAGAAGTGCTGAGGGCTCCCGATCGGCCAAGTGGCGAAGGATCACGTGTGCCGATGCCTGAGAGCCATCGTGGCGGAGCATCCGAGCCCCCTTGTCAATCGCGGGCTTGAAGAATTTTTCCTTGCTCGCGAGCTCGCGTTCTCTCGCTTCCCCGTCATCGGTGTCCACTTTGTTCCACATATTGGTCACGAGGAGGACGTTCTGGAGGCCATCATCCCCACAGAGATTGCGCAAGATGTGAAAGTTTCTTCTCGATGGACCACCCATCTTGTTATCCGTGATGCGGTGCATATAAATTACGCCAGCGAGTTTGGCCCCCTGGCTATACCTGCATATAGAGGTATGAAGATCAGTCTGTGGCCGAGCTGATATGTGTGTGCTTACGAGTCAGAGAGATAGTTTGTTATCGACTTGAGGATGTCGGTGTCGCTTCGAGTGGTGTCATCAAACCCAGGAGTGTCGATCAGGGTGACAGTCCGCCCGTCGAGGAAAAATGCAGACGTTTCCACGTCGATGGTGCAGCTCTCGAGCGAATCACTGACGGCGAGGGTCGATCCACTTGCAACATTGATAAACTGACAAAGGTTCCTCGCTCATCTATTGCATGCTTTGTACGGTGAAATCACCTACGGTTGATTTTCCGCTGCCAGTCGCTCCCATGACACTAGGGGACGGAAGCTCAGTGAAGGCACCATCGAAGAGTAAGAGCTGGCGTACGCAACTCTCATCCTGTCTTTTCCGGAAGCCATCAATATCGTAGTTCGGGTTATAGGATGGGTTGAAAGCAAAAACCGTGATGAGGCCTGTTTATCGGGGGTTCTGAATGACTACAGCGAAGGCGAAGTACAAAGTCTTCTGAGCAACGCTTTTATCACCAGCTACCATTGCGGGTGCGCCATGCTTCACCTGTAGGGCGCGCGGGGTTCCAGGTAGGTGGGGCGTTGTTTCCACCTTTCTAGTATGCCCTGATCGACCTCGAGGCTGTCCACGAGGTTTCTGCGCTGTTTTGATATCGCAGCACTGGTTGCCTTGGGTGCATGTGGCTGGTGCCGTGTGATGAGCCACCTTTGGCTTGTCGTATGGCAGTCGACGACATCTCTCGTCGCGGCGGAGCCAATTGCCCATTCCTCGCAATACTGGTGGCCGACTCGTGGATGGTTGCCATGACCCTCCACGCCCTGATGAGTGCGCAGTTTTCGGTGCGCCAGATCCAATGCTTCCGTTTGATCGGCGTTCTGCCCCTCTGCTGGCCCCTATCACTTGTTCATAACTCATGGAATGGAACCCTCCCGCCTGGTTTGGCTTCCCGCGCCGCAGCACAAGATAAGCGCCTCGGGCGAATTGCAATTTCCAGGGTACACGTCAGGATGGAACTGTGCAACTAACTTTGGGGGTGTAGTGTTTACGTTTAGGCGGATTCAGTAGCGAGAACTCTTGACCTTCCGGGCCAGACATATATATCAGGGGTACTGCGGAAATGAAGGCGCTAGTGTCCGGGCCCCGTCGTCATACGCGCCAGGACCGATCACCCGGAATTTGGCGAGCTGCCAGCCCAAGCAAGCTTTTCATCCCACACATCTGTGTCCAAAAATATCGCTCTGAGACCTTCTAGCGAGATTTCACTATGTGTTTTCTAGTACAGCAACATGAAGACGTCGCAGATCACCTCCATACCACGACCTGGAGGTTCACCTCACAATTGGGCTTGATTCATTGAAACCACGCTTCAAGATGCCAGGCTTTCTACACAAGGTGGGCCAATGATATGATGTGCCACAGTGCTGTTAACGCGCGTCATGTGAGCGACTGTCATTCTCTCACTTAACACCCACCTCTGTCCACGTCCAACGCCGCTATCGATTAACCATGGGTCAGATTTTTTCAGCTCTCATGATGTGGTTTTCTACCCTTATGAGAACACTAAGGGAGGGGAGTGTGAGGTTAACAGATGTCGACGAAGAGTCGGCAGCAGCGGCGGGCACGTTGGTACCATCCGTAGTCAAGGCTACTCGTCCAGAGCCCATCTACATTGCGTATGTGGTCGTTCCTTATCCGTGTCGTGCCGCAATCCTTAGTATCGCATCAGGATCCTGGGTCCTACCGGGAGTGGAAAGACGACGGTGCGCGGATCAAACGACCTAACCAACTGACGAGCCTCTCACTCACACTATACGCACAGCTTGTCAACTTGGCATCGGGGTCTTCACTTGGCGTAGGGCGAGGATTGGAAAGTTGCACCTCGGAAGTACAAGCATCGACTGAGTTCAGTGTCGGCGACAAACAAGTGGTGTTGATTGATACGCCGGGCTTTGGTGACACTACCTTGACTGACAGCGACATATGGAAAACAATAGCTGCGTCCTTCGTCAGCAGGTGAGCCCCATAATTACCAACTTGGGTGGGTGGTAGGAGTGACGGTGACCGGTGCGACTACCTCTCTAGCCACAGGGCGGGGATACACTTCACGGGTGTCATTTATATGCAGAGAATATCGGACGTGAAGGTATCTGGTTCATCCCGTCAGAGTTTTAGAATGTTCCAAGAACTCTGCGGCGAAGAGGCGTACGCCAATGTCCTCCTTGTCACCGGCATGTGGGACACGGTCACCCCGGAAGTCGGCAATTCCCGAGACCGGGAACTTGCGACCAAGGACATCTTCTTCAAACCGGTCCTTGACAAGGGCGCAAAAATGATGCGTCACCACAACACGCGCGAGTCTGCGCTCGAGATCATCCGGAGTCTCGTCGATAAGCGGCCCGTGGTGCTTCGAATCCAGCGGGAGTTGGGAAGTGGTGTGGATGTGATGCAGACATCTGTGTACAAGCAGATTCGCGAGCTCATGTCGGAGCTCGTAGTTCAACGTCAGAGGAAGCTGGACACTCTGATCGAGGAGATGGCGGAGGCGGAGCGGGACAGGGATGAGGAGACGCGAGAAGAACTTCAGGAAGAAGTTCAAGCTGCCAAGGCAGAGCTGCAAGAGGCCCAGGACAAGGCATCAAGGCTTGCGAGTGAGTATCAGGTAGAAGTGCGCAGGATTGAGGAGATGTTACGCGGGCGAAGGAGGAGCGCGAGCAATACATACATGTAGGGTATGCTGTAGGGTATGCTGTCGGTTTTGACTGATTTTTCTATACATGACAGAGGACCCACCACTGAGGCGGCTTTCAATGAGGTCTTGTATGCAAACGGAATGTCCAATCGCAAGTGTTGTGGCCACAAACATACACAACGAATATCATGCAGTGTTACATAATGGAATGCCTCAAGTACGCTCCTTCTCTCTCCCAGTCAGCGCTGATTTTTACATTCCTTCGCAGCCGCAACGACGGTAGTGTTTGAACGCTGTTACTTCGCCACGGTGCCGCAGACAGGATGTGTCACAGAAAACTATTATGTAACACTGTTCCTGTCCGCTGAGGGTCTGAGGCTATGATTGCTTCATTTCGATCTTCGAAACCGCAAGGACCTTGCGTGTCTCTCCTAAGTGATATTACGGAGGTGGAGACCACGCCTCGCCTACGAATTACGGTGATATAAGGTGACTTGTATACACCTTTCCAGCACATTCACCCGGCCACCCAAGTTGCCATCCTCGAGCCTTTTACTATCAGTCACTGGCACCTGACTAAGCAGAAGAAGCATAATGGCCTCTCGCGAGCACACTACGGCGATTGCGTACGCCAGTCTCCAGCCATTTACTTGGTGGATGGAATTCTGAATTTGCATCCAGGGTCATAGGCGTCACTGGAAGCGGGAAATCAACCGTGTGTGGTCTCTTCTCGGGGGAAATGCCTGATAGCTAACCACGACGCACTGTTCATCACCCCAGTTTATTAATCTAGCGAGCGGATCAAACTTGCCTGCCAGCAAGTCGCTCGGAAGCTGCACCACCAAATTGGAATCATCAACATTTTCCCTCGATGGACAAACCGTCACGTTGATTGACACGCCGGGTTTCGACGACACTACTCAAAACGTACTCGGTGTTCTCAAGTTGATCAGTGATTCTTTTTCTGGACTGTAAGCACACCACACGTTGCATGGGACACCGATATATCTTCATGGTTCTACACGCAGGTATACCCAAGGAGTCAAACTCGCGGGTGTCATTTACATGCATTGTATGACTGAGGATCATATGGGTGGTCCATCAAGACATAGCTTTCTTACCTTGCGTAAATTCTGCGGTGATACGAACCTTCGGGACGTTCTCATCGTGACCAACAAGTGGCCCAAGGAAGAGCCCAGCGATGGCGAGACAATAGAGCACGATGTTCCACCAAAGGACGAGTTCTTCAGGCCTGCGATTGACAAGGGGGCTCGGATGCTCCGCCACGATGGCTCTCAGGCATCGGCCCACGCGATCCTTCGTCATTTGATCCATCGGACGCCTACATTTCCGCCTGTCCAAGGAGACTCGTGTGATCAGAGAACGGAAATTACTCACACCACTATAGGCGCAGACGCTGTGCGCGACCTGACGGGCCAGGTTGAGCATCACGCAAAGGCAATTGGAGAGCTCTACGACGCGGAAGACGAGGGGACCAAGGAAGCACTGCACGTAAAGGCCAAGGCCTCTCTGGAGAAGATAGAACGCATTCGATACGACCTCGAGAAAATGGTCACGAATTTCGCCACGGAAAATTCCCGACTTGAGGGTGAGAATCGTCGGCATAGAAAAGATCTCTCAGCGCAGAAGGCGGAAGCTGAACTCAGAACACGGCTGTTCGGCGAGGAGCGCAGGGCTCGGGAAGTCGCAGAGGCCGAGCGAGTGCGAGCTGAAGCGCAACTGGTCGAAGAACGTGCGTCGTGGGAGCGCCAAAAGAGGGAGAGGGAGAGTTTGAGGAATCATACGGGTCCAAAGTACGACAAGCTTTTCGTGTGTGGTGCTCTAATCTTTGCCTTGATCTCCGTATCTCGATTTGTGTATGATGGTTCCACCTTGCTACAATAATCCTTTGGTGACACTGTTCCAACGGGACTTGTTTCTTTATTTATTATACTTTATTTACTTCGATATTAATGCCACAGGGATGCCACTCCGAGAGGGGAGGGATCATATTGGGCTTGGGTTGGTTCATTTCGACGTTCGACAGCGCGGAGTCCTCGTGTGCCTCCTCAATGCCGATCAGATAACATTAGGGATGTGGAAACAGTGCCTCGCCCATGACCATGCACGAGATAGTTATGGCAGTGCGAAGAATGCAGGTGGTGACTCGGCGCTCGAACGTTCCGACCCTGTGAACCAGCACAAAGTCTTATGACAGTTGCATGTGTCGTGATGCTACATATTCCGACTTACCTACATAACAACACACATCTCAGGTACACCTTCGCGCACCCGTTACATTACTTGCACTAGTTCGCGCTCTTGAAAGTGTCCCAGCCGCCTGGCTATCGCATTGCACTCCTCGGCAGTCGACCGGGGAAGGTAAAGTGCCGACAGCTCGTAAGTGTCACAGAGGGGACATCGCAGGGTGAAACGTGATGTACAGCCGAACGCCTCCCGTCTACGGATTCACTTACAATCAGGGTTCCTGCTCCTAGTACTGTACTCGTGTCTCTTGCACAGCCTGCACCGAGACATGGTCATAATCGACAATGCTGGCCCTGGGGAACCTTGAGCCACGAGAAGCTTTTGAAAACATCAGAAGATGTGCAAGTCGAGCGGCGAAGCGTAACGAAGTTTCTCCTGTTTCATTCTGGCAGTTGATGTTGATGTTGTAGTACAGTTTTGAGTGCGGCCGAATTCATAGCCTGCAGGCTTGCACTAAATTGAAGTACTCACTAACGCATATCCGGAGAGCATCGTGAGGATGCGGAAAAGTGGGCCATGACTGTTCCCCAAAAATATTGGCAGCATTTTGACTGTACTTTACACCATAGTCGGGTTGTTCTTGCTCTTCATGTCGTTTATGCTGTATGATACATGTCCTTGAGCCGCTTGTTTACATACTCTCCAGAAGTAATAGAGCTGTATTTCGACGGCCTTTCGGCAGACACACAACTTGGTATGGGCTGGAAAGACCCATATATTGACCATTTTTCGATTTGTTGTAAAAGCGACACACCTCGATATTCACATGGTAATCTGTACCGAAAAACAAAGGGATAGAATATCGTTCGTTGCCGCTCCTATTTATGGCTCGGTGAACGGTGGACTTGAAGACGTCATCTGTCGGACAAAGGACTTCAATTTCCTTCGCTTCCTGACAGGAAAAAAAAGGCAACACTCACTTGTCCACAATGCAAGTTGGTCGCCGATGCTATGATGGATGTCGACGTAACAATGATGTTGTGAACACTTGGACAAGGTCCGAAAGGTATAGCTCACTTGATGACCAATGTATCTTTGATAGCAGGTGCATTGATCCACCGTTTCTGCGAGTTCATGACTTGAAGTGCTTGGATTTCCGGTTGCTGCCAGAGGATGGTGAAACACTACGATAATAAACATTGAATCAGTTTCTTGGCAGTGATTCCGCACACCGTTAATGCTCTCACCTCAAAGCTGTGGACGATATGAGTAAGAGTAGAAAAGAGGTGAGAAATACTAAATACTCGGTGTGGGCCCCGATACCGGGGGTATCATCGTCAATCTCCGGATGTCCGTCCTGTAGCGGATAATGCAGTACTCTCATAATTGCTGCGGAATTCCGCGTCTGGAAAAATCTAATGAGCCTTCTCGAAAGGCACGGATAGTTGGACGGGGCTAAGTATACCTTGTCCTCGAAGTACGTCTCAGGCAGTTCGAGAGCAAGGGCAAAAAGCGGGAACAAAGCCTTACCAACGTTCACCGCTGCGTGACTGGAAAGAAGCTTGAAAAACCCAAACATTATTATGTGTAAGTTAACTCGACGCACTAATATTCAAGGCAGGCTTCTCTGAATCCCGGATAGTCATCCGAGGGCCAGACATTAGCGCCTGCCATCGCACCATCGTTTGTCCTCTTCTCATCGTGCGCTTTCGCTTGAATTTCTTCCCATCCGATTTCAAATCCTTCGTGAAAGTCGCCTTTATTATTATTAGTTGAGTCGATGTTTGAATCAAGGGGCGGGTTGTATCCTTTGAAATTGGCGACAGTCTTGTGGTATAGCTTCGTGATGAACCAACTCAGAACCGGTGGCGAGCTGTACAGTGATCGTATGATAAGACTCGTACCTTCATTTTTGTGGCCATCGGAAGACTGAAATACGTCTGCATCGCGGCCAAAACGTTATCCAGGCACGACTGGGGGATGTCATGGTTTTGTACTAGGGAATGTACGATGAGGAGGGTTTGTCGGTGTTTGATGACAACTGGCGCGCACTGTAGAAAAACCCAACTCGCATACACGCATCTCTGATCTCGTATGCTGTGGCCAATCTTCCTTGTGGCGTGCCACACTTGCTCAGATCTCTACCATCGGGTCGGTCAAAAGGCACGTTCAAAAGGAATTTTACGGGTAACTGGCTGATTCATGACCATCAGACTCACATGATCGGAATACTCGTGAATGCACCGTCTATACTGGCTGCGGTGTCTGCCAAAGACATGATGCACTGCACGAAGAGCAGAAATCTCCGCCTAAACGGGCGGAGCACTTCGATACTCGATTGGTCGACACTGCCAATGATGCGTATCTGTCAATGGTCACTATCATGTGACGGAAATTTACGAACTTATCTGCCGAGCGCCCATCTCCCGAGTCCCCAAGCATCCCCCGAGGGGCCGTGGTGGTGTTGCCATATCTCAAGTGTTATCTTGCCTTCGGCTGCGAGGCTCGTGCAACGCGATTTTGTTCACATGGCAGGACTTCCCTTCATGACAAGAATGATGCTGATTCCTGCATGTCATAAGCAACTCTCTTGATTCCATACCCTACCCACTGCGGTTACCTATTCACTGTCGAGTTCATCCTGAAACTAGCGTTACGACTGTGCCACTGGCACAGCCAACCCTTTCCCGGGAACTTAAAGCATTTGGCTTCCTGATAAGTTCCGCAGGATTGAGAGCCCCCTAATGTCCACTACCGCCTTGACCAGCGCTGCCTCTTTACAAGTTGCGCAAACCATCAAGGTATGTGCCAAATCGGCCCAGGAAACAACATGAGAGTCAACACTGACGACCTCCGATAATAGTATTCCAGAGGTACGATTCCGCTTTTCATTCTTTGGGATTGTTTTGATCCACGGGAGACGATGACCAGTGTCTTCATGTGCATTATGGGTGTGTGATGTTGGTACCTTTCATGGTTTTGGTACGGAATAAACGCGACCGCTCGACAGACATTGGATTATTTTTTGACCCTCGAAGACGAGGTATCCGTGGCTGGCATCTAGCTCTTCGCCAGGCTCATCATCATCTCAACTAGGTGCAATTCTGGCTGTCCGGGAAAGGGTCCAGATGGAAACTTACCCAGATCGTCTTTGTTATTGCGCGTTACCTCCCGGTTGTTGGGTGTGCCCTGACTATCTACGGTAAGAGTGGCGAGTACTGCTGAGTGTTTGATATCCTCTAAATGCGAGCAGCCTCCACACTGCCTCCTATGGAGGAATACCAGGTGGGCTCCATGACCGAATGCAGTTATCTCGAAGACAGCTAACAAGATGTCAGTGCATGAGATTGTTCGCGTTCACAGAATGTGAGCTACCAGAACGTGCTGATCTTTGTCAATCGTAAACTCATCACTGTCACTGGTAGTGGACTTTATCATCACCATGCTCGCCACAGAAGGTCGAGATTCGTTCCTTCAGATCTCCACATTAACGTATTAAGACTATTTCAAAGGACTTCTTTGTATCCGCACGGTGGTACTATGGCATGATTGTCGGCCCATGCGGATATTCTTGATAACCACATTCTTCGTGAGTCATCTGGCTAACCAGGTTTTCTGGGTTCCTCGCTGATTCGTGCGTGGATAGGCACTGGTGTCTTACATCATCGTCATCCTCGGAATCTCCGTAGCTGGCGTAGGACTCGGTGCGTGTATGCGTACTTCAACAAGAGTAAACCACTAACGATGTTTCACCTTCTCATCCTTCCCTTCGTCAGCCGCTAATCCAAATCTACACATTGTGGTGATAGACTGTCTGTCACTGGACGAGGGCTACGACATCTTTGGCATCGGTGGTGTTGCTCTTTTTGAATTGGGTAGGTTTCTTTTTCTTCTTCCCCTCTTTTCTCTCTCCAAGCCGGTCACCAAGCAATCGGCGCTATAGTAATTTATTTACGGTTTTCATTCCTAGTAGTGTGTGTCGTGACGGTGTACCGCGCATTCCGGCTTTCGTCAGGCTACAGTGCGTCCAGGGTGTTCACGTCGTTGTGGGAAGGCAACGTGATGTATACACTTGCGCTTTTGTGTATGTCGTCGTATATGTCCCGCCTCACTTTTTTTTTGCCTATCGCTCACGCTTTTCAGCGATCACGATCGCCAATATGTTCGTGGAGGCCTTCGTGGTGTGTTATCTTTCTTTTCCCTATTTGCACGTAGAAACTGAACAAATTGTTTTTTTTCTTTCTTGAGCAGCATACCGGCGGACGAAATGAATCGCTCGACCAGTAAGGAGACTGTCGAAAAGATCTGACATCTGTTTCTAATGACAAAGCAGAATGCAGATGGTGCTACACAGCGTGCTGGCATCTCGCATCTTGTTCGGGTTGAAAAATGCAGGTGCTCAGCGAGAAGAGACCATTCCACTATCGACAATCAGGTTCAACCAAGTGGCTCGCATCAGGATGGCTCGCACCGACGAGGACACTGTGAATACTGAGGAGTAGCAGCCTTGAGATGTACAATAAGACAATCATGAGAATTGTATCGATCACGATCCTCGGGGCCGGGATTGCTCGATGGGACGCCATCGATATATGAAGAATGAACGCGCCATTGTCCAGGAAGATCGACAGATGCAGAAACGTCTACGTCACATACTACGCACCTTGTAGGAACCAAGTCAAGTTTCGAAACAACGCTTACTCCGTCCTTGTAAACCGACGACTCGACTTGTGATGTCACACTTTTCGGTGGTGAGTTGTATGCGTGACAATGGAAACATGATGACCATGGCTCCTGATTGGGCATAGGTTGAACAGAATCCGCGAGGCAACAACGTCGTGCAAAGCGCCTTGGAAACTATGCATCATCTGAATGTGATCCTTGAAGCTTGAAGGACCGTCAAACAGCTGATTCGGAAACTTACGTTGCAAGTAGACCATTCCAACCTGGCAAAACAAAGAGAGTGATGTTAGCGATCGACGCCAATGGTGGTGCCCATTTCCGTGGTTGATAAATAGCACCTCGTCCTCGGAGGGAGTCACGCACGATTGACAAAGTATAGACCATGTTGCCCTGAGTGACGGAGTGTACCCAGGGTCAAGGTGAGTGCGACTGTCGGTGGGAGATGTGTAGCGACTCCAAACACGTCGCTGTATTCAGCACTCACCAAGCTCAAACAAGGCAACGCTCGAAAATATTCCACGTCGTCTTGTTTGAAAATTAGATCAACGAAGCAGCGGGAAGATCACGAGGCGGCGGTACAAATAATTCTGCAGTTCAAATTTACATGATCAATCAACACTGCCACCACTGGTTTCAGCGCCGAACATTTGCCAAGCCTGCGCCCATGAGCCCGAGCCCGTGTTCACTGTTGGCAGTGTTGCTATGTATCAAGTTCCTTTTGCCCCGACCTCAAGACTCGTCCAATACAATTTGGTTCCTATGGTGAGATTTCCTTAGAATGACGCGGTTCTGATAACTGAGATGAATGATTCGGACTTGATCGTTTCTATCCCCAAAACAGCTAGGGCTAGGGTTGCTCGTCACGGCCCCTTCACACGCTCTAAGTCCTGAGGCAGGGTTACTTGGCTTTCGGGGACAGTTGGCTGGCGAAGTCTAAAGAGATCATGACATGCAGCGTTATTCTATCCAAGTAAGGATTGGTGCCACAGCATTAAGCGTGGTATATAACCCCCTCAGCCGAGCTCGTGTCATCGCGATTCCTCCATCATGGCTTCCCCTTCTCCTGCATATATCCAGTGGCTCAGTCAGCAGCAGATAATCAAGGTATGAGTCGTGTAGTCGAAGTGATTCCCCAGTTGTACTCATGTTCGTGCAGTATTGCAGAGGTATGATGCGACGACCATCTTCTTTATCTTGCGTTCACTTTTGCATACCTTGCAAGTTGCCCCGATATCGATATGGGTACGTGCACCTTTTCATCGACTGCACCCGAAGGTCTCATAGATAGCACAGATGTTCGATTACCTCCTCACTTTTGATGAAGAGGTACGCAGAATCCTGATAGGCCATACCATCCTCATCCTTCTACATGCTCTGTGGTAAAGGTACGCCTGATGACCAGCAAAGGAGGCTGGGGTATCACGCATGTGTTGTACCTTCCTACGCGATTCTTCCCGATCATGGGCACGTTGTGTGTGCTCTACAGTGTGTTCGCTTCCACCGTTTCTCGAAGATCAGAAGTTCTAACGTGTGCTGCAGACGTGCTGGTGCCGACACGCCCGCAAGCAACGGTAGGTCATCCCGTCCACCATGAGCTCAAGCACTCACGCACAGTAGTGCGTTGCGCTGTACAGAGTTGCGGAAAGTGAGTGCACTTTATTCGGTGGCGATAGAATGTCAAGACTCCCCACTTCCAGTCATCTTGTTTCTGGGCATGTTTGCCGCTGAGGGTAGGCTAGACGCTTTATGAAACAAGACGACGTATCGCTTACGGCAATATGCAAGGATTGCTCTTGATCCGAACTATGGCGTTGTGGAGTCATAGAAGAGTTATCTGTCGGTCTCTGATGGTCATTTACGGCGTAAGTCAGCAAGGGGCTTCGTATCATAGTGGCGCCGACATGTGCAACTTATCTGCTAGATTGTCGGCATGACGATGTTCATCTGCTCCGTAATATCAACTTCCCTCAAGTTCGAGGCCATTTGTGCGGAGACAACCTCGTCGGTTACAACTGCCTTTGCGACAACTCTCAGTCGGGTCACGGTCGGAATGTTTTCAAGCGCTGCCTTCTTTGAGTTTGGTAAGTGCTGAGTGAGGCAACGTGTTTGTAGTCACCACAAATCTCGCACCGTCAGTTGTGCTTGTCCTAACCCTCCAACATGGGTATATATTGCGTCACTCTGGTTTTCGGACTCAGGGAAAGCTCGTATCTGCCGTCACTCAGGGCAACATGGTCTATACTTTGTCTATATTCTGTGCGTAACTCCCTCCGAGGTCGAGATTAGCTACTTATCAATCACGGAAATGGACACCACCAGTGACGTCGATCGCTAACATCACTTTCTTTGTCTTGCCAGTCAGTTCGGTGCTTCGTGCTGGCTCCATTTCTCGTAGGTACTGACGCGATTGTGCCAGCTCCAGGATGGCTGGAATGGTCTACTTGCAACGTAAGTTTCCGAGTCAGCTATTCTGATACTCCTTCAAGGATCACATTCGGATGATGTATTAGTTTCCAAGGCGTTTTGCACGGCGTTGTTGCTTCGCGGGTTCTGTTCAACCTACGAGATGCATTCTATAATCAGGGGGAAGTTATCACATTTGCAATGTCTCGCCTGCAATTTGCCACCGTACCAAAGAGCGTGTCACAGGAAGTCGAGTCGTCTGCTTGAAAAAACGGGGGAATAAGCCATGTTCCGATACTCTTTTTTATTATTCGCGTTTACCGTCCTCTACGGCGCGCGGCCCTTTGCTGGACACATGCGCACGATTGTCTTCAATAGTGTACATGCTCAAATTAATACTATTCACACAGTGCCCTTGTGTGGGCGATCCGGCCTGATGTGATGAACCTTGATCGTTGGTGGTTGTTACGGCTTTCCTCTCGCTGAGTATCTACGTCTCTCACACCGAACAGATGTGAGATGCCAGCATGCCGTGTAACGCTATCCGCAATTTCAGGCATTGGACTTGCAACCCGACGTCAGACCTACTTGGAAGTCCAAGTACTTGTATACTAGTCAAGCGGTTCCTTTCGCCCTCTGGTATGTATGCCCACGAAAGATCCATGAGGCAGATTTGCAGCGTTACCAATTTACTGTGATAGGAAGATGACGTGGTGGTGCACTCTACACTGTGTAGCGATGCACTCGTTTCTGTTATGTCGAGCCCACGACATCAATGACAGTAGATATGTATTCCCAGTAATTTTGACGAGCTTACAGTTTCGTGTATGCCCGTAGATATAAGTAAATGCGTAATCCGTACACGCTCGCCGATGAAGTACTAGGACTCTGTCCGAAACTAACCAACCGACATGCAAGGGCCGATGAAAGTTGCTCACGGGTACGCTAGGCTAATGTCTGCTGCCCAAAAAAAAGTCTGAGACTGAAAGCGAGGTGGAAAGCGACAAGTTGTGACGAAGACAGAGGAAAGGAGAAGATGAGTGGGAATTGCAAAGACAAGTACTGTGTCCTTGCTTTTTTTTTGTCTGCTGAGGGTATACACGACGTGCGCGTGGTCCGTGGAATGTGCACACACCCACTCGGGAATTATTGGAAGCTGTGAATGATGATGAGGGCGACAACTCGCCGAGCTATTCCGAGATGCCGCGTTGCTGCCGATGGTGTCCGTGTATACAGTATAAGATCCCTAAACTAGGAAGAATAGCTCATGCCCCTGGAAAACGGTGGATATGCGATGACCGTGTCGCTCTCGATGACGCCGTTCCCACTTCCCATTAAAACATAGGACGTGTTAGCGCGTCGAAACTGCGGGGGAGGAAGCGGGGCTGTAGCGCGCCACTTGCTTTCCCATGCGCGGAGCGCCGCCACGAATCCGGGGTTGGGATTGATACAGGGTCGATGACGTTTGACGAGCGCATGGGCCTGATCGTATGTCATTCCGATATTATGGATGAGGTAAGCAATGACGATGGCAGGTGATCGGGAGATACCCTATCCGAGCCATTGTCTCAGTACCTGTGTTGGAGTCGGTGCCTCTGGGGGACGCACCTGTTGGCAATGAACGAGAACATTTCCGCCACCGGCGAGCGCGCTAGCGATGTATTGGCACGCGCCTTCGAGATGAGGTTTTAGATCAACGGTGGGCTTGTCGTGGATATCTATCTTGAGACAGCGAAAGCCATCTTTCTCTGATATCGGGACCCATGACGCATCGAGGACCTGGACAATGTGTGTGATATGACGACTTTTGAGCAGCTCGCGGTCCATGGTTGCGGACATGGATCCAAGAAAAAGGGATCCAGGTGGTATGTTCTGCAACATTTGGTTGACGGAGTGGATGGTCGGGGAGGTTGAATGTGGATAATGGGTGGGTAGGATTTGGTGCATTGGAGTGCACATGGCCTCCATAACCTCCTGTGACATGCCCTCGAAACGGATCATCTCCAAGGACAGTGTAGATAGGGTGTTTGAATGGCGTCGGCGTTGATATCTCAATGACCAGATATTATGGCACAAGGATCATAATCTGGGAGATCAAAAGTTAAAATGAGAAAGCGGGAGAATACACTCTGGAAAAGAGATGGCGCGTGATGTTAGGAGAACCATTGAGGGGACGAGCTCCCCGTTAAAATAGTCGATCATGATGTGGGGTGGAGTGCTCCGCTGCCTATTTCGGAAGATGAACCTGGACGTTTGAGGCTGTGTCTTGCTGTGTCACAAACGCTCTAGACTTGAGCTTGAAATGACTGCCATCTAGCCAGTCCAGGACCATTTCCCCCTGAAAATAATAATCATTCCCCATGCGGTCTCGACTCCGAGCCCCGTTTATGTCATTTCATGAGCTGACCGCCACCCTTGGCACTGTTCGAACACATTTCCGCCCCTTCAGGCCACATGCACGAGGTCCCGTCACTCACTGATGACTAGATGGCCATCGCAAACCCTGAGCACCAAGCCAATCACATCGCCAGCGGGCACGTACATGCACCGGAACACAAAACCCAGAGATCAACAACCACCCCTGTCCTTGAAGTCTCGTTGACCGTGACCTCATCCCCGAACCGATGATCCCGTTTCAATTACCCCTTCTTTCTGTCATCGGTGCTACTACTTATATTGCATCTCTCAAAGGACACGTGGTCTTTTGGACATGTGCACCTCTGCACGAAACAAGTTGCCTATACAGTAACTTATAACTCAGTTCCAATGACGGTCCGTATAGGTATCTCCAGAAACCCACACATGACCGATATCGTCTCGATTCAAGCCCGTGCATCCTTTCCCGACATTAGCGCTGTCATGCTCCCTCATTCAATATTGGCGCCTTCCGAACGCACGGAAATGAAGGTTAAATGTCGGCACCAGGGCGATGAAGATGCGGTGAACTCTCCCTTTTTTCGCCCTAATCTCTAAATTGTATATATGCAGATCAAGGGGGAATGGCAAGGTTCAACTTGGCAAGCATGATTTCCGCTCCGGAAATCACGGACAAGGCCCCCGTCGGCTCATTGGGAGCCATTTTGGTCCACCATACCAATAATGAATCTGGGCGTTGATACGTCCCATCAACTGGGGCTACATACACACCCGGTTCCAGCCCGACAACATCCAAGAAACGCGCTTCATCTGACCATGAATCGCCGCGATGCGATGCGATACTCATTCGATACAGTTTGCCCCATATGGTCGCATCAATGCTTCATTTCCGAGCTTTAAGCAAAACACTTGAAAAAAGCTTAAGTACTTTTCCCGAGCGTTCAGAGTGTTGATGTGACCCCTGACTGGCAAGGCACAAGGAGGGACAATGAATCCACTGTCCGCGCATGCACTCTGCCCGATTCCAGTTTCAATATACTATATTGATGGTTTTAAAATTTTGACTGCAAAACGCCTTCAACAATCGAGCTCGGCAGCCCAGGACGATCAAGGCACCAACGCGAGGCCAACCCCTGGCCTGGTGACACGAATGCTACATCAACACACTATGTGTTCCGTCGTGTGTATCGCACGCAGTGTTACCCCGCGGTACGTCAGGCACTGATCGTTATCAAAAGAATGGAAAGCATACCTCGATAGGTCTCTTCTCCCAAATCCCAGGCAAACTACAAATTAAAAAAAAAAAAAAAAATCAGGTCACACACGGGATGCACGCGTACCGGGACAAAATGACTTCTCCGAAGGAAGACGAAGACGGGGATATGCGTCAAACATCGGTACACAAGGTGCACAGCCTGGGCTGAACGCCTAGCCGACCCCATGCCAGTGGGTCTGGATCTCTGGGAACGTGACGAACTTGATCACGAGTGCACTGCACGTGAACACACGCAGGTAACAACTGGCAGCAGCTTATCGGCAGGAACTCAGTTCATGAGGCGGCGAATCGAACGAATAATTTGCAAAACACGTTACTCGTCTCGTCGTTCCCGGCTTCCTCCTATGAATCGATACTATCAATAGGTGTGACGTTGACAAGTCCAACCGCACCGAAGTTCTGGAGCGAGCATTCCAAAGCTGTGCATGGAGGTTGCTTCGTGTGGTTGCCGCATCATGGGGTGGGCGTATGTGTGTGTACCCAGATTCGTCAGCGTCGCCAGCAAAGCAGCAAACTTGGCCGGATCTTCAATCTGTTCCGGTCGTCATGGTTCATGATATTTGAACGAGCCGAGTCACTCAGTCACTCAGTGGGTCAATTCAAGACAGAGACTGCCATGCACTGTCAATGCCATTCATTAGTCTCTGCGGATGTGATTCTCTACGACATTGCAAGGAAACAGCAGCTTCGCCCGTCCGTTTTGTCGAACAACATCATATCTGTAATGTCGAAACACGGAAATGGTGACCATGTCATGTTACATGGCGATAATCGATCTTGGTGAATGCAGGCCAACCTTTGGGAGTCAGCGCGTCAAGCTTCAGCCACGAGTTTCGACACACTGGACCAAACGCGGTTCATTAACCTCGAGTTTCGGATTCTACTCGTGCATTCAAATCTTTACAGTAATGCTCACGTATCTGGGATGAATTGGTTGCTGCGGAATACTTCCACGCCCCTACGCGATGGCAACCGGCAACCAGCTCAAACAGTACCACACAGCAGTCAAACAGCTCAAACTCACATCGACGTTATTGACGTGGCGGACAGTGGCGAGTGGCAAAGACAAAATTCACAACCATGAAATTAAAGAGGTCAGATCATGAAGATTGCAAAACACTAGTCGTGAAGGGTATGGGCCCTGGAGGGGGGGAAAATAGAGGAGACAGGTAGCGAGGGAGGCGAAACGACATCGGCGTTTAGGATAAAAAGCGTCGTCCTAGTGAGTAATCTACAAGACCACGCAGTGGTGTTTCTTGTTGTTCTTGGGCCGACTAAGAAGCGCAGCCCGGGTAGCGTACTGGAAGACCTCGCGGACACCCTCTCCCGTTCGTGCTGAGCACTCGAGGTAGTGCTTCGCCCCAATCTTGTTGGCCACAGCCATACCCTGTGACACACATCGTAGGGTAAACAAATGAGAATAAACCTTCACTATGGTAACTCACCTCCTCGGGGGTAACGGGACGCTGGCTCGTCTTCCTGAGCTCCTCGATTACCCTAGGATCACGTCGAAGGTCCTTCTTGCAACCAACGAGGATGATAGGCAAACCAGCGCAGAAGTGCATGACCTCGGAAATCCACTGCAATAGGGGATGCTTTCAGGAGGGATGAAAAGGGGCTCATTAGAAGCAACAGACCTTTTCCTGTACGTTGTCCAACGAGTCTGGAGAGTCGACAGCAAAACAGATTAGAATGACATGAGAGTCGGGGTAGCTAAGAGGCCGGAGCCGGTCATAGTCTTCTTGACCGGCAGTATCCCATAGCGCCAACTCAACGTGCTTGCCGTCAACTTCAACATCCGCCACGTAGTTCTCGAAGACAGTGGGAACGTAGACCTGAAAAAAACAAAGACAAAAATGGTCAGAATGCGATAAAGGGAAGGGAAGAACGAGAAAATACCTCAGGGAATGTTCCTTTAGAGAAAACTATCAACAAACAAGTCTAGAGCGGAAATCAGAATGGATGTTGGCGACAGATGGAATAAGAGACCGACCTTTCCACAAGCACCATCACCGACAATGACAAGTTTCCTTCTGATTTCAGACATTATGTGAACGTAGAAAGTAGGACGTTGTTCGTAGAGCGGGCGCTGTTGGAGGTGATGGTGTTGAGCGAGACAAGAAGTCGCACGACGATACAAGGCGGTCTTTTAATCGCTCTTTCAATCCGTCACGCATCGGGCAGGCTGTGCCACACCTGTGCCGCCCATGCCGTACAGCCCAGCACTTCCTCATGTCATTGAGACTTCTGAGATTCTCCTGGCTAATAACATTCGAATAGTACCTACTCCTCACATGGACTATGGCTGGCTGAGCAGCAGCCCTCCACAGCTCTCATACTCACCCTCGGGTCCGTAGCTACCCATTTTGCATATCTGGATTTCATCCACATACCATGTTCCGAAATCCACTTTCACAGGCTGGCGCAAGTTAGGCTCTGCTCGTGGATCCGAGAGGAAAGCCTGTGCAGCAGGCGACCCAAGCAGAGATCTGTACGAGAATGGCTGTCGCTGTCCCTTTGCCCTGGGTCGGCGATAGGTCGTATTGAGGACGGTACAATGTAGCTGATATCGGAAGGCGCTCTTATCTACGGCAAGAACGAAATAGACATGAAACGCACCTTGAGGGGCCGGCGGTCTGTGATGAAACCTGCTTCGCTAAATGTCTTGTTCACTATCTCTAGCAAATCATCAACGAAACAAATGAAATTCCCGCAACACTACCACTCACCCCCGACCTCCCGTAACCGTTGTGCATCTTCATTCTCAGGCGAGGGTCCAAACCAAAGGACATGTGCCTTGTCTAGATCCCCACCATCTGGTGGCATGATGTCCATCATTTGGAGAGGAACTTTAAGACGAGCGCCACATAGGAGCTCCGAGACTTGTGGCCGGAGTGAGGACAGAAGTAAAAGTGCTTCCGAGAGGGTCTTCTTTGAATTGATTGCTTGACTTTGAGAAGCGTTGTTCGAGTCCTCGGAGTTTTCGAGCGACATGACTCCCAGCGTAAGATGTAGCCGACGCGGAGGAATCACGATCGTCCGATCAAGACCGGCTATCATTGGCGTAGTTGCCAACAACCCGCTCGTAAAGGAAGACACGGATCTTTGAAGTGATCCATGGTGACCCTGAAGGTGGTCAGCGGCTGCTTCAGTGACGATGACTCAGCGGCAACGACCTGAAACGCACAATGGGAAGCGAGAGGACTTTTAGGGAGGTTCTAATCAGCGGGAGAAATAGAAGAGAGGTGATACTTGCAGTGAGTGAGTGGAGGCTTGGCTCTGTTGCCCCCACCGCTGCTGGTGGTATGTCGACTCTTTTTGAACTGTCTCCTGGCCATACTAGAAGAGAGCTGGTTCATCCGTCACGGAACCGCGCGGTCAGCCGTTCAAGGTACACCCTGCCCTGAGGTGGTCAAAGCTGTAAGTTCTAGGCAATTTGTCTCTGGGCTGTCCCTACAAGTATGCTGCGTTTGTACAGATAAGCTGCTCGAGCGCTTGGCCGTCTCGGATCAAAGTGGCTGTCACGGATATAGGTGGGCTCGAAGAAAGCCAGTGCAGACCCTGAAATCGATGGACGGGACTGCCAAACATGCTTGTCGGCGAGCTCGAAGGGCTCAGCCTGGGAGCTAATACTACTCCGAACAAAGTTCGAACACAGCATTTCGTGAAATAACGTCAATCTTTGACGGGGTAAATATGACACGGCGAAAGTGCGGCACTCTTTTCTGTCGCTTGGCTTTCTCTTATTTTTCTCCAAGCTCTGGTTCACTCATTCACAACCTATCTCGTCGTTCCTTGCGCTTTTCTTGTCCGGTTTCCTACCTATTGACCTTGTCAATGAGCCCCCTGCCGCCCACAGTTGACAGCGTTGCCTGAATCTCGCACACGGTGCTACTACACCGTTCAACACCCGTATTGGTTCCCTTGGATCCGTCCCTCGACTCCCTTGCAGCCACTCCGATTCCAAGGGTCATCCCCATTTGCCCCTTCCTGTTTCTAAAGCCCAGATTCCAATGACAATCCTTCTCGACGCCCTCTCCAGGGGGGGAAACAAGGAACGAGCATCATCAACTGAAGGGAGTGGTGGAAGTACTGGGCTCTTACTGAACATGGACATGGTTTCGACGAGTTACTATGCCGTGTACGTCCAAGTTTAATATCTTTCGTGACATGGACCATTCGCTATTTTCCCCACATCATCTTGTCATGTTCGAGACTCATCAATGGTTATATGTCTTATTTTCGCGTCTCTCCCGTTCGGAGAAAACGCATGGTACTTACTCTACCCATTGATTCGCAGAGCGTACACTGTTCCAGTGCAGGTGGGGCCTTCCCAACAGAACCTTTCCTTGCAGGTTGATACAGGCTCTTCTGATCTTGTGAGACATAATTTTTTCTGTACTCTTGGTCTTCCTGAACCCAGTTTCTCAGTGGATTGCATCCAAATCATGCTCATCAGCCTCATGCTCAGCAACGGGTGGGCGTCTGTATGATCCAAGTTCCTCGCAATCAACAGGCGCCACCTTTTCGATGCAATACCTTGCCGGTACTATCGAGGGTCCCATTGTATGGGACCAAGTACAGATTGGAGGCTACATCCTTACAGATCAAGCACTAGGTTAGCCAGTCCACTGTGTTTCCATCAACTATTCCACTCACGAGTTAAACAGCTGCAGCAACGATTGTTCATGACGAACCATTATCTTATAACTTTGATGGCATTCTCGGTCTCGCCCTCCCTTTGAATTCTTTGATTCAGCAAGCCATACCCGCGAGCACGGGTAACACTCCGGATGGAGCGGCCATTTCTTCCAATCTCTTCTCCCTCACGCCGGCTGCTGATGCACCTTCTCAACCCTTCTTC
>JBBPQD010000028.1:0-30113 GCA_038092355.1 Caloboletus inedulis
GTGGGACGCTGGCCGGTGTGGGTAAGTTCTTAAAGGAGAAGAGCGGTGGGAAGACGCAAGTGTGGCTTGCGGACCCCCCAGGGAGTGTTTTGCATACCTACGTGTCAAGCGGTGGGAACCTCGTCGAGCGGAAGGGCAGCTCGATTACCGAAGGTCCGCCCTATCCCCCATTTGTCAATGACTCGTATGCTGAAGCTTGTGATTCTGCAGGCATTGGCCAGGGCCGTGTCACGGACAATTTGGCGACGTTTGTCAATGATGTCGACGGATCGCTCATGATTGCAGATGAACAGTCGATAGTGATGATATACCGGCTGTTGGACTCCGAAGGTATATACGTTGGCGCAAGTTCGGCTCTGAACGTCGTTGCCGCCGTGGAGCTTGCGCAAAAACTTGGCAAGGGTGCGTTTGATAACTTTTCTTCAGAAACATGACTGACATAGGGATGATCCGCAGGATCAACCATCGTCACCGTCTTGTGTGACGGTGCATACCGTTACCAGAGCCGGCTCTTCTCCAAGCAATGGTTGCGGTCCAAGGATTTGTACGACGTTATACCAGAATACCTAAAGAAATATGCTGTCTTGGACTAGTGGTCGCATCATTTTGTTGCTAGTAGTGGACACATGTATTTGACTGTGATGCGACTCATAAGGGTGACGACAAGGGACCCTGCAGACGTAATATATCCACTTTCTTCTCATTCGCCGCTATCCCTTTGACCTCATGTGAGGAGTCCTCCTTTTGAGCGTCTGAAAAGCGTACGGCAACCTCGTCTCCAAACAATCCGTTGATCTCCTCCAGAGAAAGTCCTTTGGTCTGAGGCTTGTGTCAATTCCGATCTTTGGGCAGGTCACAATCTTGATCACCTCTGGAAACCATTGCCATATCACCGCAATATTTATCACCGTTAGCCCGATGAACATCACGTAGTACCACCACTTGATGTTTTCCAATGCTGTAGGCCCCGCCTCGAGGAAAATGACCGTACTCAAAAAGGTACCGATCATTGAAAATGCCATGCCCTGCGAACGAATGTGTGTGGGGAAGAGCTCGGAGCAATAGACATAGGACGTGGCATCTATGCCACCAGCGTAAAAAAAGATAAACAGGAAGATGAAGAAGACGCCCAAGGAGTTTGTAACATGGGCATGAGGTGACGCGTATTGAGATTCCATGACGCACTCCAGGGAAAGTGTGATCATACAACCCGTCAGGCCAATGACTAAGTCGCAGGACAGAAGCAGTCAGCGATAGGGAGGTAGCAACGGGCGATTTTCTTACTGAGCAGGCGGACACGACCCACGTAGTCCATGACAAAGGATGCGAGGAAGTTGGCACCTGTGGCCACTGTTACGTAGAGAGCTCCGAGTATGAGCACCATCCCCCCGGTGATTCCGAGACCCTGATACAGGTTAACCATGTAGTCTGCCACAGTCGGATTAGGCGTCAGTATCAGCTAATTTCAAGAAGTCGCAATGGGAGAGTCAAGAAAAAGGATAATTGCACACTGACTGTAGACAACCATAGCTCCTGTGGCCTGGGCCGAATACTGGGTAAAGAATCCCATCCACATACGTTTGCGATATGATGGTCGCTTGAACATCTGACGTGTCCCACCTCCGGCGACCCAAGCTTGAGAATCCAATTCAACTTGCTTGACCATCTGATGAAACTCTCTTTGCGCGAAGTCGCATCGCTCGGAATCAGGACCTGCGAGGTCATAGGCATCGATGTGGAGTTTCGAAACTATTTCCCAACTTTCGGCATATTGGCCTTGCATGAGCACTAGAAATGACTGGTTAACTCGATATCCCTGGAATGCCATCTGTACAGATAATGCGCACACCACCGCGGTGATTCTGGGACCCACGGGCTACAACAGAGGAGGGCCAGCGGGCAGACGCATTGAAGGGCGAGGGGGAAACGCCACTGAAAACTCATGTTCGAAGAGTAGTAGGCCCCTACGCCTATCCATCCCGCTATGGCATATCCGAAGACAATCCACGCGCCTGATACACAAGTTGCTAAATGGCTGAAGAACAATAGCACAGGTAACAGAGCGCACCGTGTTGACCAACAAGTAGCCCCCTGGCAGACGGTGGAGAGATCTCGGCTTGGAAAATGGGTATGAGTACCACCATCATCCCGATTCCCCATCCAGTGATAAACCTTGCTACGAGCAACATGGCAAGGTTCACCGATCCAGTTTGAAGAGCTCCTCCGAAAATACATATGAGGTTCGCCGTGTTCATCGTCACCTTTCTACCGTATCGGTCGCACATGTAGCCGACGAGAAGAGCCCCAAACGTTCCACCAGCTGAGAAGAGCCCATTAATGGCGCCTTCGATGCGGCTCGTATAGGAAGGGTTGGTGGTAAGGTAGAAGTAGGAGAGGAAACCTGGTTGGCCAAGTGTGTTGGATATGACACTAAAAGCGTATCCGTAGGTTAGGCTTCCCAAGGTCAGTATAAAAATGACGCGCAGATTGAATGCTGAGTAGTGTGCCATTGCTAACGACGGTGAGGAGAACAGAATACCTCTGACACGATCACGTCTGCACGAAAAAGGCGCATAGACTCTCCACAGGGATTTCCCATGGATCAACGATGGATGCTGTCATTACATAGCGCTGAGAGAGAGCAGATGAGGGATGTGGAGGTCAGCTGGATGCAGGTGTGATCTCGGATAAAGTGGTAGGCGCCCCTGGAGTGACATTCCTGGCGTCCCCGTCCGTTTTTCCTAGTCTGGTGACCAAACCGTGCTATCAAAGAAGATGAAAATAGATTGAAGAGTTGTTCGGACAATACACCTAGCTCACGCGCGATGTTGCCTTTGTCAACCTGGACGCTTGCAATCTAAGTAAAGCAAACCAAGTCCGACGAAGAAGCGGGGAACTTGGGAGTGTTGATAGTATAAGGACAATTCGCGAAGTTGCGTAGGTGATGATGGGCATTAATAGGATTATCTGGAGCGGGAGGGCGGTTGCAAGTTGATCCGGTGCTGCATCTCCGCGGCGATTGTGATTTGGTCGGAGAATGAAACCTTGTGGTCGGCTTGTCGGCATAGATCATCAATGCCACGTGCGACCTCACAACTGACGAAGTGAAGCAGACTGCAATACTCATGGGGGGAACCTCATCCTGGCCCCGCCGCTACAAGTCCCGTCTATCGCGGGCTCATTGGATTCATGCGTTGGAAGCTAGTCTTTGGTGGTTAGACTACTCAAGAGCTGCGTTTGTCAGCCAAGGGTATCAAGCTTGAGAACATGTAGGTCATACGGTAGGTGTAGCCGCGGATATAAATTGAAACTCTCACTGACTTCCCATACCCATACCTTCTGAGCTCATACTAACGATGGCACCCACTACCAATGCTCGCCAGATCTTTAACGAGATTCCAACGGGTGGGTTGACAAGCCAAGTTTTGGGCAATCGGTGTATCTGCTAACATCGCTGAGACAGGTTATCCCATTCCTGGTCGCACAGTGGTGTACGATGCAAGCCAGACGATCGACCTCGAGAATGTGCCCTTGCGCGGGGGAATTCTCTTGAAGACAGTGGTCTTATCGATAGACCCCTATTTGAGAGGCCGTATGAGAGACCCCGCCGTCAAGTCATATACAGTGAGTTATCGTTGGAAGTATGCCAAGCCAGTTCGCTGATAACTCGTGAACCCGTGGTTAGCCTGCTTTCCGACTCGGACAGCCGTGCGTGTCGTCCCTTGTCGCTGCGCCACCCTCCCAGTATAACGTATCATGTTTTGTTAGGCTTGAAAATTATGGTGTAGGCGTCGTCGTTCGTTCCGAGAATCCCGCTTTCAGTGCTGGCGATCATGTATATGGTGCCTTCCGTGAGTAGTTATGATCGTATAATCTTCAATGTCGGTGGATCTTAGTTCGGCACAGCGTTTGAGGAGTACTCGGTACATACCCAAGTCGAGGGCTTCAGCAAGATAGAGAACAAGTACAACCTCCCTTGGAGTTTGTTTGTTGGGGCAGCTGGTATGCCAGGTATGAACAACCAGCCCGGGTCAGGAGAACGTCATGCAATTCCTTCGTCTTGTCTCAAAAAGGTCAAACGGCATACTGCGCTTGGAAAGAGTACGCCCAGGCAAAGAAGGTAGGCAATGATGACGATCGCTTGTGCGCATACCTTATCGCGACCTAAAGGGGGAAGTGGCCTTTATAAGCACCGGAGCCGGCGCGGTCGGATCGTACGTCCCTCCGTTCTTCATCGGCAGGTGCTGCTCCTCCATGAAATGCATGATCTTTTAGTCTTGTTGTTCAGCTCGCGAAGCGCGACGGCCTCAAAGTCATTGCATCCGCAGGCTCAGACGAGAAGGTTGCATCCATGAAGGAACTTGGCGCAGATGTAGCCTTCAACTACAAGACCACAAAGACATCCGAGGTCCTCGAGAAGGAAGGTCCGATCGACGTGTATGTTGTTCTACCCATCCTACAAGGATGATGATGGTTGACCTCTTGTATAGGTATTGGGACAATGTCGGAGGCGAAACTCTCGAGGCAGCGCTCGAGGCTGCAGCCAAATATGCACGCTTCATCGTAAGTCCGACTAACAATATTTTTTAGCATGACTTCATGCTTTTCAAGGAATGCGGAATGATTTCCGCGTACAACACGCAACCCTACCCAGTGATGGTGAGTATCACATCCAATCACCCGGGACCACGATTCAGAACTTGCTATTTTGTATTCACCAGAACTTGATGCACGTTGTGGCGAAAGAGATCAAACTTTATGGTTTCATTGTGCAGTCCCTTCTTCCAAAGTACAAGGATGCTTTCTATGCTGAAGTACCTACACTGATTGCATCCGGCGAGCTCAAGTTTAAAGAGGATCTCGCAAAGGGTCTTGAAAGTGTAGGGGAGGCGATGTTAGCAGTACAAAAGGGTACGAACACGGGCAAGAGCGTCATCGTCATAGCAGAATAGTACTGAGCAAATTTTGAAAGAGTATTTGACATGTGCCCGGACAGATTATGTTACTGCATAATGTACACACTGGCATCCCCCTCTACCTTCTCCCCAAGTGTCCGGATCCTCCCCGTTCTCAACAACATATTTTTTACATCCTTTTCTAGATCCAACTTCGGGATCGGTACTCCTTTACCCAGGTCGATTCTTTCAAAGTCGACAACAAAATTTGCTAGACGAGGCTTGGATGACTGGAAGGTAGGGGATGGTGTTGTTGTCGTCTCGGTAGTATCCGTTGAAGGTCGATTGTTAGAATGTGTTTTCCCAACAACGGATGACTCAGTGTCTTGGGGCTGCATGTGGCCTAAAATATCGGTGGTCGCCCGGCTCGGCGCCGCGGGACGCACTTCTGGTGCGGCGGCCTTCGCCTGCTTCGACACAGGTGATTCGTGCTGAGCCGACCCCCGGCGTTTCTTGCCCACTTTTACACTCGGTATATCTAGTTCCTCGACAGCGCGCGCTTTCCCCTTTCCCTTGTTCTTCGCAATGAAACTAGGCTCTTTCCATGCCTCCGGGTCGTGTCTTGGGACGTGGGCAGGGCTTGCCTTTGCTTGTACCCTATCCTCAGTTCGACCGATGAAGAGGATGGGAGCATGTGAGGATACTGCCCGCTCATCTTCCAATGAATCCGAAAAGAGTGAATGCATAGAACTCCGGGACCCAGGGCGCTCAGACGATTGGGTGATGGGAACCCCATCAGTGTCTTGTTTATTAGGAGATGGGTATTGTATGACCGAGACGGTAGCCAGAGTTAAGGGTTGACGAGGTGGGCTGCTTTGGAGCGTAGGGTGTATTTCAACCTTATCAACTGATAACTGGCCATCTTCGTAGTCGGCATCGGCGTCCCCTTTGCTCTTGTCGTGTGTTCCGGCGTGTGTGTCCAACTCAACCTCCGTACGTACGGTACTGTGAGTCAATTGCAATTCGTCGGTCTCTTCTTCGGTATCGGATTTTCCTACTTCAAGTACCTCAATCCTTGGAGCACTTGGCGCGGGAGGCCGATTCGATCCCGGCCCATGCTTTCCTGCGTTGGCGTCGGCTTTTACAGTCGTACACTTGTCAGCCGCTGAGGTGGTTTCCTGCTCGTCGATATCACCACGTATGGGCAACGACTCCGCAAACATCTTCGACGTACGTGTTGATGTGTTAACTAGCTTTTCCTCTCTAGGCGTGGATGCATCAGCAGGTAAAAACTCCTTCGCAAGAGAAGATGAGAAAGCAGGTGAATGTGACAGTAATTGAGGCTGATACTGTTGCGACTGTGAAATATGTTGCGATTGTGAATATGACTGGGACGATCCTGTACCAGATGTATCGGAATTGGGTACTAGAATCTGAACTGGGCCGTTCTTGGCGGGATCTGATCGGGAGAAGGGGAGTCCTGGATGGGGAACTTTTCTTTGAATGTTCTTCCGAATACCCATAGGCGTTGGCAAAGAGGACGATGGAAGGGGTAGGGAAGAACTGGGGGGAGGCGGAGACGAGCGAGGGAGCTGTTGGGAAGGACGAGGGGAAGAGCAAGCATATGGCTCTGGAGAACTGCGAGGGGGTGAGGGGGAGCGACGTATTGGGGAGCGTTTGATGCGTTGCGCAGGCGTAGGTGGTTGAAGAGAACGTGTATCTGAGGTTATCGCAGTATCCGCCGTGGTGTGCCCCTCTATATCAGAGGGTAGGTGCGAAGTAATAGACAAGGCCTCTGGTTCGTCACACTGCTGGAGTCCATTCTCAAAAGCGGATGTGTTGACCTTGTCTGGAGCAATCGGACTGCCCTTGTTCGATGGTGACCAATCTGTTGGTGTTCCTTGCCGTTGTGAGGAAGTAGGCGAAGGTGCGCGATGTGGTGATGAGGGACATACTAAGGGCCCGCGAGATTCAAGTTGGCTCGCGGTGCCCAAGAGTGGTTCAACGGGAGGATGACTAAGTGCTGTCTTTTCTGCAAGGTCAAAGTCGGATTGTGAACCCACCTGTCATGTATGGGGATATACGTACGTATAGGTTGTTCTTCCACTGCTGGCTTGGTCGCGAATTTCCATCGATCGACCTCGACTTTCTGGCCATTAAACTTAACAAATCTCGGATGTTACAAGAAATAAATTAGCTCACTCGCCAGCGTTTAGTATACTCTCGTTTAACGTCCTGAGGCCGTTTGGAATTGGGTTTCGCGACATCCTCGGCGGCTTCGGTTCTCTGGTATTGGGAGGCAGGAGGCAGTGGGAGAGGAGAGGGAGACGGTGGAGATGGTGGAGCTTTTTCGTTCTGCACTAGGTCTTTCTGCTTGCGAAGCTTCAAGACGTTTCTGAACTAGGGCATTAAACCAGGACGCTGGATATATGCGAAAACTTACCCACCACCACCGTCCTGGCGAAGACCTAACACCCATTCTTTCATGGTCCCGTCCGATTCAAGATCACGAGGGTTGCCAAACAGGTGTCCGCCGGTGCCAATTGGATAGACATAACTGATTTCAAGTGATATGTGGGATACGGGCGTATTTCCGAACGCATGTGAACCGAGAGGACGCGGAGAGAACATAGGGCGATAGCTGTTGACAAAAACAAGAAAGAAGCGAGAGTCGATAACGCTGCGGTGAAGGGCGCTGACAAGGAGTGAGAAGGCGACATGTAGGGGCAACGGGAATCCGACTAACCTCTTGTACTGGTCTGCGGCCTCTTTTGAGATGCGGACGGACACTCTGTAATCCTTGTCGGATATCCAAGCCCACACGTAACTATTTTCTTGATAAGTGAGCAACTGGGGGGCGTTGTCAGCGTTGGCGAGTACACTAAGGAGAAACGTACGTCTGTGAGCTGAACTCTCTTTTTTTTCTGTGAGACTGGGGCACTGTAGAGCTGAGCGCCATATGTTTCCGCGATGTCCATGAGGTAGTCACGGATCCACGGACTCGACATCGACTCGGACATCGCGGACGGTCATCGACTTTGCTCCTGTCACGTTACGCGCCATGTCACGCGTCATTAATGTCACGTCATGTGTGATCTCACGTGACCGAGACGCGCTGTGGTTGAGTTGGACTTGTCAATGAGACCTCCGATAGCGATGGCGCGACGAAAACCAGCGCCAGTCGAGCAAGACGACGACGGGCAACGCTACTCCCTGTATAGGTATCTTTCATTGTAGTACCTCCCATGACACTGCTCACCCCACACCGCAGCTTGCCAGACTCTGTGGAACATCAACAAGCCAACCCGAGACAGCCCCCAGAGCGATATCAGCCAGGCCAACTCTTGCCCACCATCATGACTGGCGAAACCCTCGACCTCGACGACCCTTCTTTATCCGCACACGACCATGATCCACTCACCGACCCTCACTCGAGACCCAACTCAATCTACACCGACCATTCAGATACGCGCCCTCTCTCCCAGTATAGCCAACACAGTCAGCATTCTAGCCGTTCGCTGCCCCAGCCACCAGCCAGCGTCACCGCTCATCTCATCGGTAATCCTTTCAGCTCAACGCCGACCGTATACGCGCCATATGGTATGGACGGTCTCTCAGTGCCACACAACGGCACTGTTGATCACTTTCAGCATGATACCGAGGCATTTGCTTCGGGCGTACATCCCCGCCAAACCTACCGCCCGCCACGGTCACGTTCCCCAACCCCGTTTGGCGACGACGAAGACTATAGACTCGACGAGAACAACGTTGCACATTACATTGGCTATTCCCAGTCCCAAGAGCCCAGTCATGTTTCTGAAAAATTCGAAGATGATGACGACTATAATGGCGAGTACGACATATCTCAGTACGCAGACGTTCCAGGTGAAGATGACGGAATGGAAGAGGGCGAAAGGACCCCTTCTTTGTCTACTTCCACTGAATCCGAAACTCCGGTCGAGACAATGCACTTTGGACCCGCCCCCATTGGTCGCGTCCGGCGTAGACTCAAAAAGAAACGTGTTCAACTCACCAACGGGAACTTGGTCGTCGATCTCAGTGTTCCACCCAAGCTTGTCCTGCCCTACCGTGGAGAACCAGAAATGACTAAAACCAGGTATACTGCCGTCACCTGTGACCCCGATGACTTCGAGAAAGAAAAGTTCTTCCTTCGTCAGAACGAGAGTGGGCGTACTACAGAGTTGTTTATTGTTATTACTATGTACAATGTGCGTCCCACATGTCAAGTCGTCACCCTTGTCGAGCATGCTAACATGCAGTTATGGACAGGAAGACGAGGTTTTGTTTTGCAGGACCATGTATGGTGTGATGCGGAACATTGCACATCTCTGTTCCCGTAAAAACTCACAAACCTGGGGACCAGACGCATGGAAGAAGGTTTGCCTGAATCTAAGATTTACTTATTGTTTCAGGCTGACAGTACGTTGTAGGTCGTAGTCTGCATCGTTGCAGACGGACGAAAGAAGGTTCATCCTCGCGTCCTTGATTGCCTAACCCTCCTAGGCGTTTACCAGCCTGGGGACCACATGAAAAACACCGTGAACAATAAACAAGTGACCGCCCATCTATTTGAATATACGACCTCCTTTGCTTTGGATCCGAACATCCAGTTCAAGTATCCGGACAAAGGCATCGTACCCACGCAAATCATTTTTTGCATGAAAGAAAAGAACCAGAAGAAAATTAATAGCCACCGATGGTTCTTTAATGCGTTTGCGCCAATGTTACAGGTATGTGGAATGGTGATCCATATAGAACTAGCTTGACCTGCTTGCCGTAGCCAAACGTGTGCGTATTATTGGACGTTGGCACTCGCCCCGGGAACAATAGCATCTATCGTCTGTGGAAGACGTTTGACGTCAACTCGAATGTCGGCGGTGCTTGTGGAGAGATTGCGGCATACAAGGGCAAGAACTGGAAATATCTCTTAAACCCCTTGGGTACAGTGACGCATTGCATAATTTTCACGCTTGCGCTAATTGTCCTTGCAAAGTTGCCGCTCAGAACTTTGAGTACAAGTTGAGCAATATCTTGGACAAGCCCACTGAGAGTATGTTTGGATATATCAGCGTTCTGGTGAACATGGTCGTTCTATATGTACAACAACAATTTACATGCGCATAGCCTGGCGCGTTTTCCGCTTACAGGTACGTGTGCAAGGAAGTCGAAGTGCTGTCTCTGACCCTGTTGGATCCCCACAGGTATATTGCATTGCAGAACAACAAAGATGGCCATGGTCCTCTCGCCTCCTACTTCAAAGGCGAGGTTCTCCACGGCAACGATACGGACATTTTCACGTCAAACATGTGTAGGTAACTCGCCTTGCTCGCTCACTCGTACGCTGATGAGGTGGCAGATCTCGCTGAGGACGTGAGCGGCTTGCGCGATTTTTGAAGAATCCTAAATTCATGCTTTCCAGCGTATTCTTTGTTTCGAGCTGATGGCCAAATCCAACTCTAGCTGGTACGGTTCCCGTTTCACTGCCCTTGAGCTCCAATTCACCTGTTTGTTCTTCAGGGTGCTCAAATACGTCAAAGGAGCGATTGGCGAGACTGATGTTCCCGAATCGCTCCCAGAGTTCATATCTCAGCGTCGGCGATGGCTAAATGGTTCTTTCTTCGCCGCAGTCTATGCCATCGCGCATGTCGGTCAAATCATGCGTAGTGGGCATAGTCCGTGGAGGAAGATGACGCTGCTTCTAGAAACAGTGTACAACTGCATCAACATGGTGTTTTCGTGGTTTGGGATCGTGAGTACGATGCCATCTCTGCATGTCTAGCGCTGAGCGAGATTGTTTTAGAGCAACTTTTATCTATTCTTTGTGAGCAGTTGACTTGCAGTTGCCGGTATCGGTGACTAGATCAGGCTGACGAAATCGGCAAATAGGTCGTGCTAAGTTCATCCTTGGAGGATGAATCGTTCGGGTTGACGAATATCCAGTACTTCAATGCAATAGTTCAAGTACGATACACTCCCCCTCCGATGAACCACGTTCTGATGAACCATCTCTTCAAAGTATTTCCTAGCTTCGATCATCATCGCCTGTTTCCTGATGTCAATGGGGAACAAGCCGAAAGCGTATGCCCCTGTTTCCGTCCCATTCGTTCTTACTGAGCCCGCGTTCCAGTGCTCATCTGAAATATAAGCTTGCGTCAATCTTCCTAGCTGTCTTGATGGTTTACCTAATCATCGCGTCTGTGCTCTGTGGGATAGCAGCTGCCTCTCAAACCGGAGGGGATGTTGTACTGTTGAGCATTGGTGTCACGTACGGAGGTAAGGTTCCGATGCATAGCAGGAACAGAAGAACAATTCGCTGATTGGACGTCGGACGTCTTTTTGAACGTGAACTGTGTCCATGTAGTCTATGTCCTTAGCAGCCTGCTTGCGTTCGATCCGTGGCATCTCCTGACAAGTTTCGTGCAATACCTGTTGCTGACACCGACATATGTTTGCATCTTGAGCATGTAAGTGAGACTTCCTATTCCCGTGAAAAGGACCAACCGACCTGTGCATGCTAGATATGCATACTCCAATCTAAACGACGTTTGTATTCCCTGTCTTGCCTTCCCGCATCTCATTCACTTCGTTTTCACACTTGCTAGATTTCGTGGGGAACGAAACAAGATGCAGTACCCGACGCCGATCTCGGAGCTGCTGTGCAGGACTCCCATTCTCAAGTAGACATCAAGATGCTCGCAGAAGCGGCTGACGTGAACGGGATCTACGAGGAAGCCCTCGACTCGCTGCGCGCCGCCAAGTTTGCTGACGTTGCGAGCGCACGAGGAGGTGCCAAGACCAAGCAGGTGGCGCGGGGGAAAACAATGACCAAAGTGATGAGTGAACGGGAGAAGGAGCAAGCCGCGATGGACTATTATGCAAACGTGAGGACGAACGTGCTGTTGACGTGGGTGTTATCGAACGTGAGTTGGGGACGGTTCTTTTTCGAGATTGTCGTTGCTTGGTCCCCCTACCGTCGGTGCTGACGAATGTCTGGACAACGCAGGGTGTGCTCCTCTTGTTGATTCTGTCAGGTACGAACTCTTCGAGCACGTTCAGCCCGGATGCGGGTGTGTCGCGGACCAAGGGGTACTTGATGTTCATCCTAGTTTTTGCTGCAATCACGAACGTTGTGGTGAGTTTTGTTCGTTGTTTGAAGAAAAGAAGGGCGAGCTAATATGTGGATGATACGAAGCGCCTGGGAGGGTCGACATTATACTTGTTGACAAGGATCTTCACGCAATGAAGAGATGGACGAGCCGAGCAGCTGACGTGATCTCTAGAAGACTATATATCACTGGTCGTGTATGATATATACATGTACTCGCAACCAATAAATGCTGCAGGGACTCGAAATCGGGTACGGGGTATGCAATACTAGTTCATACATACATAATTCAGGCAAACAGGTATTCGTAGAACGATACTTTATCGGTCCCTACAGCCCCAGCGAAGCCTTTCCTATCATTCTTGGCTTGCCTCTTCCGCCTTGCACCCAACTTGCGAGCGGTATATAAACGATGCGGAGACCTACGAGCTGGAGAAGGGGAAGAAGCTGAGCGAGGGTAGAGTTTGCGCGAGCGATCTCGGTCGGCGCGCGCGCGGGAGGACGTTGGGTTCTCGCCTTGCTCTTCCATTTCAGCGTCGGCAGGGGATCCGGCTCGAGTGGTGATCATGGCGTTCCGGAGACCAGACGGTGTGAGCGTCGTGTCCGCCAACGATGTCGCAATATTGTCACACTCGGCACGCTTGGAAAGCGAGAGAGATTCCATCGAGGCTGCGAAACCACAGTCGTCTGCGTCACTCCCCGAGTCGATGGCAAGGTTGGGCTCGCCGAGGGCAGACCAGGAGGCAGGGGAAGAAGGACGGGATTCTTCGATGTCGGAGAGTGCGCGAGTGCCAGGGGGTAGATCGCCTGGGACAGAATCGACGTCAGAGGCGTCGGTAGCGTTGTAGTCGGAGACGTCTGTCGTGTTGAAGTCTGAGAGGCTGGCATCGGAGACAAGGAAATCGGAGGCGTCGGTCGTGGGAGGGGTATCAAGCGTTCGATATGCTGCGTTGACGCGAGGATCAGGGCGGATGATATTGGGGCGGAGGAGGTACGTGAGACGATGACCGTCTGTTTCCTTGCCTGATAACTGGAGTCAGCAGGTGAGAGAGGGCGGTGCGGGGAGAGGAACGTACTGAAGCTGACGATGCCATACCACCTCGCGACGCAATGGATGACATATCTCTCGAACCCGCCATCGCGATAGCCTGGTTTTCCAAGAGCGGGATCTGCCTTGACAGCCCATACGAGTCTTCCGGCCTCCCTGCCGACCTCCCTGATATCTTCCCTGCCGCCGATTGGATCTCCGGGAAAGTGGAGAAGATCCTTGGCTTGATCAGGGTTCAGGTATGTTCCACCTTCGAGCCATGCTGTAAGGTGGGTCTCGACGGCTTTCACAAGGTGAGCAGACGAAGGACGGGCGCGGAGGGTACGGCGGGCGCCACGCAAAGAGAGGGAGAAGTGGCCAGCAGAAGATGTGGATGGTATGGTTGGAGGAGGGCGAGAGGGTGGAACGAGAAGGGTGCGGGGCAGGTACGTAGGTAGGGGATGCGGAAACGTGGACGAAGGGACCTGCAGTGGATGTGCAAAGTCGAGGCTGGTTGGGAGGGTGATGTGTGGGTTATCCGTGAACTTGGCTGTGGGATGGGTCAGCTTGAGGCAGGCAAGGAAAGTAATGGAAGTGCACCATTCTCGCGCCGTCTGACCCATCGCTTTCCTTCCGGCTCCGGTCGATCTTTCTTAGTCCTGTGCTGGTGAGAATGGAGGGGGGAATCCTGGGTCGAGACGTGGAGATGTGCGAAGCGGTTAGAAAGCTTTGGATTGCGAAGGATGGCAGGAAAGGATAGCAGAACGGGTCCAGCCTCGGGCAAAACGTCGGGCTGTTCGGGACTGGCGAGTGTCATGGCGGCGAGGGTTGAGTTGAATGATGGGCCGCTGCGCTGATAATCGACTAGTACCGCCTCAATTTTGCTCTCGGGTCCGGAGTCGATGCCTCCAAGATGACCATCTACAGTCTCTACATCTTTGACAGGTATACTCCACCTCGATGCATATCCACGAGAGCAGTCTAACGCGATTACACCCAGACATTGCGCCTGCGTCTACTATCAAGATTGGCACCGCACAAAACACCTCAAGCCCGCTGTGGAGGGCGGTATTCCAAGCGCCGTCTCTCGTGCCGTCGCCCCACAAGTCGTCGACACCTCTACCACAAACAACTCTGCCTTTAGCAGCCCTCGCAACACCCTCTCATCCACCACCGGCTTCGTCGTAGCCGTCGGCGAAGATGCCACTGTCCCTTCACAAGCACCACCCGATGGACCGAAATCGAACGTCCTTCCGTTCGACGAAGAAGCAAAACTCGTGTATGGTGTCATTTTGTCATTGCGCAACGTGATCAAGAAATTATCTGGAAGGTGGGTGGTATCCCTACCCATCGCGTTCTGCATAGTTCGAGCCCCACCCCCGCTTTGGCCAGAGATGAGCAGTTCACAAGCTACCGCACCTCCGCGTACAGACTTGACTTGTATGAAACAATGTCAGGCTACAAGTTCGTCTGTCTCAGTGATCCGTCCACGGATGGCCTGCGCTTCGTCCTGCGACAGATCTACAACGGTCCTTTCGTGGATTATGTAGTCCGGAATCCGCTGGTGCCAATGGACTCTCGCGAGCAAGGCATCGACAATGACTACTTCCGTGCTAGTGTTGATCGTTTGATCCGCGGTTTATCTGTCTTTGCTTGAATGGGCACCGTCAACGGAAACCGTAGAGGGTATGTTCTACGTATACTACACAATGATATGTCTTGGCGAGAGATTCATCAGGTGAGGGTGGGGACCTGAGTTCCAGATTGTCTACCGTCTTGTTGTTCCAGCTGTTTCCTGAGGACGTTCATCAGCGACATCTTCATCTCCCGCTCTTGCTTGTTCTCCCCCTTGTCGCCGTCCGTTTCTTCGGTATCGCCTGCTACTGCTTCATCTAGCGCCAGCTTGGCTTCACCTAAGCGTAACATGTCCTCCTCAATGGTTCCCCGCGTTATCAGCTTCACAACATCAACATCCCGTTTCTGCCCTATCCGGTATGCACGGTCTTGTGCCTGTCGATCGTTGTGGGGGTTAAAATCTTGGTCAAACCTTCAAGGATATAAATTCGTGAGGTCCAGTCTAAATGTCGTTCCGACTTACATGATGACGACGCTGGCTGCTGTCAGATTAATTCCCATACCACCCGCTTTGGTAGAGAGGAGGAAGACGGATATAGATTCGTCCTCCGTAAACTCGTCGACGAGCGATTGTCGGACGTCGACAGCGGTCGAACCGGTGAGCAGTAAATACTTGATATTCTTCTGCTTGAGGATGGCTTGGAGGATGTCGAGAATTTGGGTAAACTGTTATACATCAGATCAGACACATACTTTACGAGGGAAGTTTACTTGCCTGGGAGAAAATCAAGACTCTTCGCTTTTGCTGGGCATAGTCCTCTAGGAGTCGTAACAGCACGGTGACCTTGCCAGCATCAAGGAAACACTTCTCATCTTGAAGGTACTTTCGCGTTGACTTGTCACGGATCAGCGAGAGACCGAGAATCTATTACGGACGATGTAGATACACACCTTGTAGCCCTGGCAGAAGAACTGCAACTCGGCATCCGTCATAACTTCCATGTCCTCCTTTACATACTGAAATACAGCCCCACGTTTCTTAAAGTCAGCTTCTTTCAGTAATAGTTTGGTGATCGACGTCAGGATCTGATCCGTGTAGAGTTGTCTGAAGAGCATGGGATGCGAGGCTGCCTTTCGGAGCTCCATAAGCACGTTTGAGCTGTTCTCTGCATACTTGCCCTTGGGCCGCGGTGTCTTGGCAGTTTTTTTCTTCCCCGACTGTACAGTATCATTTGGGGTCGAAGTGCCAGACGTACTGGGGGTGTTGGATTCCACTTCCAAGATAGTCTTCCTAGAGCGTTGCAGAGCATCGTTGTAGATGGACCTCTGCAACTCGGTCATGTCACACCACTCTATTCGCTCTGTCTTCTGAGGAAGGTCCTTGAGCACCTGAGGAGAGTGAGCAACTACAGGGGTACATTCAAAGTCTGCAATACGTACTTGATCCTTCCGTCGCCGAAGGACAAAGGGTGTCATTATCTTTTTTGCCCGTGATATACGCTCCTGTGAGAGCAAAGCGACTTTAGCATCGCCCTTTGTTTTAAAAATCGCCCGGAATGAATCCATCGTTTCCCCAAGAAGGTTCGGAAGAATAAAGTTGAGCAACGACTATTGGGAAATTAGACATCCAATGTCTCCGCACCGTATAGGAAACAACATACCACAAGTTCCTGTAGATTGTTTTGCAAAGGCGTGCCGGTTAAAAGAAGACGCCACCTAGCATCGAACTTCAAAAGGGTCTGATAACGCTGGGATTGAAAATTCTTCAACACATGGCCCTCGTCGAAGATAATACACTGCGACATGTGTGAGCAAAGTGGCGTTTCTCCAGTAGCTTAAGTATACTCACATCCCACTCTACCCTTCGGAAGAACTTGCGATCCCTTTCATCACCCTGCGCCAGGTTGTACGTCGTAATGAGGACTTCCCAGCCATTGTCGTTCTTGTCACGGCGACGTTGAGTGTCGATGAGGGTTTGGCGCAGAGCTGGTCGTTCGTCCTTACCGGCGTAGTATGTCTGAATTGATATTGAAGGGGCGAAGCGGGCAAATTCTCTACACCAGTTTTCTAGCGTTGACGACCTGTAGCATGAAATGTTGGTCATCAGTTGCGTGGTGGCATCTCCGTAAATACATACGGCACTATGACAAGATGTGAGCCGACGTTCCCCTGTTCCTTCAGATGGGCAAAGAAGCTGATGACCTGGATGGTTTTACCAAGTCCTGGTACACAACTTTCAACAAATGCTGCATAGGAGAACGCCAAGCTCACTCACCCATCTCATCGGCGAGTATACAGCTATACTCCTTCTTATAGAGTAGATATAACCAGTTAATACCCAACAACTGATAATCCTTCAACATCACTCCGGGGGTTAGCATTGCAGGTTGGTTCGCAAAATACTCTCTCGTTGCCAACTGGACGGAGTTCAGGTTCAATGAACCTTCCTCGGCTTCATCGATCACGGAAGACATGTTTTTCGACGTATCCTCTCTGCCCTTGCCCTTGCTGTCGACGCTGTCTGCGGACCAAGACGCGATCGCCGCCCGTAGGCCCGCACCTATGCGTTCGCATTTCTCGAGAACGCCGTCAACAGCACCATATCCACTAAGTACCCTTTGACAGTCCTCAAACAGCCGAGGACTTATGCCAGCGGGCCCTGCCTTCTTCCTACCCTGACCTAATTTGGCATTGATATCGTCAACAGAAACGAAAGGTCTAAAGGATATGATCCCGTCAGCTTGCTCCGAACTACAACCTAATGAGGACTCAGTAAACTCGGGCTGGAATGAGATTTCGTAGGTCGTACCGGTCAACTCTTGCAACCCATCAGTGTTTGCGGTGTTGAGGAAGTCCAACGCCCTCCTCTCTGTGTCATCCACGGGTGCACCCTGGGAGCGGCTAGCTTCATCCTCACTGTCTGACTCATCAGAGATGACAACTTGATTGACGCGTCTGCGTCGTGAGACAACAAGCGGCGTGGAGGGAGATGTCGGCGACGCAACCATGGGGATGATTGACGTTGAAACAGCAGACGTTGGCGTGGACTGGTTGGTATCGAGTACAGCTCTGTTCGCGTAGATGGAAGACTTCTTAGCCTTCTCCCTCAGAGCGGCACGGTTAGCTTTAGTAGCCTCGTCGACCTCAGCAACTCTGCCTGTCTCAGCAGAATGATCTGGGGCGGCATTAAGCTTAGGTGATCTAGACTCAGTACTAAAGGGACGGGGTTTCCACAAAGGATCGTCCAAAAAACTGGTTGCTTTCTTGTCGTCTCCGCTAGCTTGTGCCCATGCGGCCTGTACGAGGTTAATGTCACGCTCGATGTTAGAAAGCCTGAACTTGGCGAAAGCATCCTTGTTGTGCGTCGTGTCGCGAGGCTCCGTGGGCTCGGAAGAGTCGGGACGCTGTCCCCGATGTATGCGAGACTGGCCGGTGATGGATGGTTCGAGGTATTGTCGAATGTCAGGCATGGAATCTTCGGAAGATGTAGACAGTCCACCCAAGCTCACGTTCGCTTTCCGTCTTTGTCCTAAGCGCTGGATCCCGGGAGAGTCAGGAGCATGGATATTCAGAACCGGGAGTACGTCGGCGGGACCCCCGCGATTGATACGCTTTCTAGGTGGACCATCTTCCGCGTAGCCATCCACCTCTGATAACCTTCGTATGTCTCCAACATAGCTACGCGTGAACGACGCGTAAACGGCTCTACCACCGTTTACAAACCCGCTAGAGGCGGAAAGGGGGTCTGGGTGGTGAGGTTGAGCGGGTTGGTTCCATGAGTTGTAATAACTTGGCCCCGCCACCGGCAGCGTGTCGTGTGTGTTGTGCTGCTGATAGGATGGATAAGACTGGTGATTGATTTCTGGAGCGGTGGGACTGGAATTGGGAACGAGAACGATGCCATGACTAGTCGATGGTGTGGATGGTGGGTAGGAGTGAGTGGAAGCTGACGCATCTCTGGACTGCGCAGGCGGGGCATTGAACAAAAGCGCTGGGTTGTTGGCGGCCACGGGTTGTGAGGAATCGTACTCGAAGGTATTCTGACGTGTTGTTTTGCGGAATCTTAGTCTATCAAGGGCAGCTTTCTGCAGAAACAACAAGCGCTTTGTGAGAAAACAAGTGAAAACTAGTCGAGCACGACTAACTCTATTGGTTTCGGTGTCACCTTCCATAGACATGAACACAGAGAAGAAATATGCGGATGATATACGAAGCAGGGAGAAGACCTCCACCTCCGCCTAGGTGTGGTGAGAGACAGAGAGACAGACAAGGCGAAGGCCGCAACACTCAGGACGTCGGAGAGTCAATGCATGTGGCAAAAGAAAACTGTATTTCTCTATCTACTGTACACGAGGAATAAAAGCTATACAGAAAGGGTAGGGAGTTTCTGGGTAGCCGGATGGGCGAAGAACAAGCTCGATAGACGAGGCGCATTGCGGGTGTACGGGTATTCAAGAGCGAGAGTAGATTGTACAGGGACAAAGGTCGAGGGCTGTGGTCGCCAGTGAGAGTACTCGCGACAGTAGGCGAGATACACGGGGGAGACGAATAAAGTCATGTTATTGCGTAGGGATTGCCCATGTGAAGCGAAGGCAGATGGTGATGGTGCACATACATTTGGCGAGGGACACGGGGCAGAGAGTGGCCATCAAGACGATGCAGCCTCGGCGAAGTTTCAAAAACAAAGTTGCCGCGAGGGCACATAATAGAAACAGTGGCATTGGTCCAACTGGGAAGAATGTAGGAAGCACGACGCACCCCAAGGAGGCAACAACTTGTATGTCATCTGTCTAAAATATCCATGCAGATGTACTGATCAATTGACCCTGCGATATGTCGATGTTTGGTGACGAGGAGGTGTACCATACAGATTTTTTGAAAACAAGCAGAAACCATGGATCAGGCGTGGCAATTCTCCCAATACTAAACTAGTAGACGCACCAGCATAAATATTGTGGGTGAAGAACAGAATAAATGTGCCGTTGAAGATCACTGAGGCCTATTTCATACCTGAGAGTTCCTGGATATATATACGGTGGAAGACACCATTGAATGCGAAGACAATGTTCCAGTAGATCTGCTCCGACGGGGAAATAATAAAGTGCAGTTTAAGCCAGCTTCGTCACGGGCACAAGAATCACTCCTTGTACAGGTCTGCTAGATGATGAAAGTGCCGATAAGTTGAATCCATTCGAGGGCGAAAACAAAAATTCTAATGACAAATAACATTCGCGGAGGGACGAAACAATGATGATTACACGAAACATGTGCTGAACATTGCACTACAATACCAGTATGAAAGGGCTAACCTTGAGGTGGCTATAGCGTGCCCATGGAGAGCGAGACAGCGTCAATAATTTAGATTGGATGGTTGAGAGAGACTAACAGTCGTGTGGCTGGGGACGAGGGAAAGATGATGGTGGTTCGGGTTCAAGAGAGGTGCGACAGTTTTCGGCAGTTACCCAGCTCAAGGCACTTGCCGTGACAACCCTGGAAATAGCAGTGCACTGTCAGCTGCGCAGGCCCGTGGGCGGTTGTATCTCTCCTCTCTCCCATTCCAGACGACATGCTTTCTTTCACCGACACGTTATTGATAGTGGGATCGCTTGCAATCTCGCTGGCGATCCTGGTACCACTTACTGGCGCACTTGTTAGGTTTAGGGCTCACTACAACCCCAAGGGTCTCCAACTCGACCCAGAGGGTGGTGTACAACCACATACTGGCCCAGTTATCACTTCCTTCTTTGCCATGTTGGTGAGGGTCTACAGAATTGAGGTGCGCTCTACCACATTGCTTTGATATTCGTGCATCATAAAGCCTACCACCAACAGGGGTGGCCGGGATTGTACAAGGGACTCAGTGCGTTTAGTTCTCGGGCGAACTCTACGAAGAATTGCTGACAGTACATCAGTGCCTACTCTTTTGTCAACTTCCATCGTCACTCTCTTTCTGTTGGTCTTCCTAAGCGATAGTAACCTTAGCCACGGGACCTACAGTGCCCCATCGACCGGTGTCCTGGGAACTTTGGCTTACAGTCTATTCGCTATGTTGATCTCTTTGCCTCAAACAATCATAACTGATCGGTACGATTTCTTTCTCGTCAGCTTTCATCCCTCTGGGCTGCAGAAGCTTACATTATGACAGAGCAATCACCACACCGCACAAATTACCTTACTTCAATGCCATTTATTCTCTGCGTATTTTGTTGACACCCACCGAACGTCGGCGCCCGTGGGTCCTGTACCTAACGCCTGGCCTTCTCGCGGCACAAATCTCACACATTGCATACGTCGTTCTCGGGTTGAGGACCGTCCGACATTTGCTTCTCCCTGAATTTGCCCGGCCTGGCCTACCTTCCAAGGAGGACATCTCTGTAGCCAGACTGGCCATATTCCTTGTTCTTGCGGTTGCTAGCACAGTTGTCCTTACACCTCTCGAAGTCATTGCCATTAGGCTCGCGATACAACGAAATCATGCTGCGCCTGAATACAACTCAGTTTGCCAGGAGGAGGAAGGTGATGCACAAGAAACGCCGGAATATGCCGGAGTTGATGAGGACGTTATTGGGTACGTTCTCAGAGTTTAGTCGGGACTACGAAGCACTGACATCAAATCCGATAGTCTGAGAACTGAACGGGAACCTTACATCGGTCTGGTCGAGTGCGCAAAAAGGATTATCGACGAGGAGGGCTGGAGTGCTTTGTATCGTGCCTGGTGGTTGACGATGTTGGGTTGCCTTACTGGTGCATTTTCTTGATATGTATTGCCAAAAATTGGCAGCATAGCCGGTGTATTCTGCTCTATGGCTCTTGCGAAACGGATTATGATTTCAACCTTGATAGTGATAAACATACCTTGTCCAGTGGCCTGCAATTCCCAAATGGGCGAGGGATTTACGAAGGTAATGGCGCATTGAGTCAAGCGGGGCATTAAACGAACAAGCATGTCGAGAAGTTGGCACCCACAGGCAACAACTTGAAGGAGAACTGACCAAAAAAATATTTCAAAACTGGCGGGTCAGCTGGAGAAGTACAGTGCACTCCAAGGCTGGCAGGGACAAGAGCAGCTGTAAATAAGTTTGAATGTTCCCCTCGAATAAGTATCGAAGGAAAGAAAGACCACAACTAATGTTGAGTACCTGTCGATCCCACCGCAGACTGAGATTTCCTAATTTGGTGATTATGGGTGTGCGCGATATCCTCTTGTCGGCCTCCGCAACGTCGTACAAAATGACCATGTTACCGCCCCATTGCCTCTGGACAAGTCTCTACCACTCCCACCGCTCTGATTAGTCACAGGTTGATTCCGACTGACAATACAGCAAGGTATGCGTGTTTAATGGTACCCATTCAACTGACTCGTCTAGGATTTGTTTCCAGTCCACCTCGTCGACGGGGTAGGTTAACTATTTGACAGGTCATTCATCATGTTCGTATATGATACGGATGGCTCGGGCATGTATTTCCTTGTCTTGCGCGCGTATCGCTGGTACCGATTTGCGATCGGCGTCGCCCATTGTGCCATCCACCCTATCTCGTCAAGCACTCCATTTGCTGTTCTGGAACCGCTCGCACCCCTCGGTGTCCATTACGATCCTTCTCAACTGGCCCCGCACATCCGCAGTGCACCCCTTGTCGCTTCGGCTCGCCGCGATATCCTCGACACCGCCCAGATCCATACCACCTTTATTGTCCCACAGATCATCTTGAGCGTCTCCTGATGTGACCATTTCGTCTGCACGGTCACTCGGTATATCTGGCATATTTGCTTCGACACGCCTCCTCGTGCAGCCATTCTGGCATCGCTGTGCATCCCAGACGCCTCCTGGCACTCTCATTGTACTGTGGCCTCTTTCTGGTATGTCAACGCTGTTATGGATGACTCCCGACACGATCGTATTGCCTACTTGACCAAAGCTCTTGCATTGTATATAGAGCGGGAAACACCGTTTAACGCAGGGATAATCCCAGTAGATCCGCTCCAACGAGGAAAAAAAATACAATTCGAGCCAGCTTCATAGATCGAACAAATCCGCTGAATGATGAAAGTGCCGATAGTCAGCCCATTCGTGGTGGCCATGATAGAAACTTTAAATGGTAAGAAAAGTAACATTCGCCAAGGGATGAATTAATAATGATTAACCGAAACTTACGTCGAACTTTGCAGTGCAACGTCAACCTGAAGGAGCCAACCTTGAAATCGGCATACTGCACCCACTGAAAGCGAAACAGCGTCATTAGTCTGGATTTGATGGTTGCAAGGACTGCTGCGTGCTGGGGACGAGGGAAGGGCTCAAGGCACTTGCCGTGAAAGCTCTCGAAATACTTAGGGCTGTGGTTGGCCTTCTACCGAACGAGTACGCCAGTAAGTCGTACCTGGATCACAAGCGACCCCATTTGCGAGGTCGCCACAAAAAAAACACTGCACAGGAATAGCGTATCGGTGGAAGCAATCATGTCGTCTGGAACGGATGGGAACAGAAGATGTGAGACACTACCAGCCACGGCAGCCGCAGCCCGGGAAGTGGTAACACTCCCAAGGGTCTCCAATTCGACTCAGAGGGTGGTGTACAACCATATACTGGCCCAGTCGTCACATCTTTGCCATGTCGGCGCCCGTGGATTCTGTACGTAACCTTGCTGCGCAGCGACAGATCTGACGTATTGCATGGGCCGTTCTCGGGCTGAGGACCGCCCGACGATTGCTTCTCCCTGAACTTTGCCAGCCTGGCCGCAAACTTGCAAGGAAGACGTGGTCAGACCAACCATACTTATTCTTCATCATTGCGCTGGCTAACGCAGCTATTTTTACACATATCGAAGTCATTTTTGGCACGGCAATCAGCGAAATTATGCTGCACCTGAATTCAACTCGTTTTCTCAGGAAGAGCCTGTAAGGCGACACAAAAGAAGCGCTGGAATATGCCAAGATTGACGAGGACGTTATCAGGTACGTTCCCGAGGTCTAATCCAGAACCATTAAGCACTGAGTTCGCCGATCAGATAATCTGAGGACTGAGCGGGAGCTTTACGCTGGTCCAGTTGGCTGCGCCGAGGGGTTATCGATGAGGGGGCCTGGAATGCTTGGTACCGTGCCTGGGATACGTTGAGTTGCCTTGTTGTTTGCATCCTCTCGATAGGTATTTTCTCGCTTAGTTAGCAAGCCACAGGTTTGACCTGTGATTTCCAAGTTTGCGAAGAATTTACGAACGTAAGGGGTGCGAAGCCACGAGTGTTTCAAGCCAAGCGTCAACGCCAAGGGGGCCAAATGAACAAGCATACGCTTGCAACGCTTGTCCACGCATTACAAGAAATGGCTGAATCGTACACCTGTGGCTAGAAAGGGGACAATTAATGTTTATACTTCCTCCCCCGGCCACCGGCAGTCTGGATGCGCACAGCGTCCGCCGCCCCTCACCATCCAGCGCATCAGACACTCGACGTTTACGAGCTTTTTTCTTCGTAGAGCTCGACGGAATGACTAAGAATACAGTTTGCTGTCCTCTAGGTCCGCATCCATGTCCATCCTGAGATGTCGTCACCAGACGAGATCAAGATGTGTTTCAGAAAAGAGTTGCGAGGGAGAAAAGTCTCTGACTCGCATGCACCAACGTTGCCCCGCTCTGGGGCCTGTGGGGTTTGTTCTTGGGTCCCACAGCGCGGTCCCGGGCTATCGTGAGAGGGAGTTCGTTGCTATTGAAAGAGATATAGCCGGTTGCTGCACATACGAGTTCAAAATCTGCAACGGAGAGGGCCACAGTGAGTGGTTACCCACAACCGGTGTACCTTTCTACGCTCGTCCTCGAGAAAATGTGTAATCCCTTTTCCACAGCTCGAGGTCCGAACCGAATTAGAGGTAGCTTTCCATGACTGCGTACTTACCAGTTTATATAGTTGGGCTATCTCCTCGGGCAAACCATCCATCAACGGGGCAGGGAATGAAACGCGTCTAGTTCTGTCATGGCGATGTGAAGATTCGCCTCTTATCATTGTTACCGTGGATGTTTTTTTGTGATAGCCTCCCATAGCAAGCGGCTGCACGGCGTGCGAGGGTTATCGAACTTATTCAGACTCGAGGCTGGAACAACGAGTCGCCAGGTTTAAAATTTTATCTTGAATATTAGAGTTTCGCGAAACACAACGTCGTATGTCTATTATCCTGTCCCACCCCTTTCTTTCGGAGTGGTGATAGGCAAGGTAATACCATTCTGGAGAGACTGCCCGATTGCGGGTTCCGAATTCGTGGTACTAGCTTGTCCTGTTCCCGCGCCCCGCGACATCAATGAGTTCAGCAAAATCGCCAACCCACTCATCTGCGCCGACTGAAGTAGTGAAACATTGATCTCCAAACTCAACATCGTGCCATTGGACGTCGACCCCTTGAGAACTGCAGCCGGTTGGGGTTGATCCGGGGGTGGCACAGATGCTGCTGGAACGGGCACTATTCCCAGTGCGTGCAAAGCTGAGAGGGAGGTGACAGGTAGCTGCACAGGTATAGGACCCGTCGACGGGGTGTAGCTGGCAGCACCAGCAGTCGTCTGGGGCGTGCCCGAGGGAATAGAGTAGAACGCAGAGGTGCCTTGCGTGGCAGTGTTGTACTGCTGTGTATAAGCATAAGAATATGTGCGGTAGTACTGGGAAGGTGTCGTTTGAGTGTAGTATGTCGGTCGGAATGTCGTTACAATTGGGTGCGCAGAGGTGGCAGTGGATGCAGCCCGTTTTTCACGTTGTATCGCGTCTAGCTCGCTCCTTGCATTTCGTAAATCGGAGCTAACTGCAGCTGTTTCGGACCTCTCGACCTCGAGAATTGACTGTGCGAGGACATATGCTTGCCCATCCGGGGAGGGGCGCTGTAAAATTTGTGGAAGTATGAGGCAATGTGTGAAAAGGCATCTACTTACTGTCCCCGTTTTGACTTTGGTGCGGTAGAGTCGGTCTTCGAGCCTTTTGAGCCGTCTGTGGCAGCTCAGTGCGAACCGCGTATCTAAAGATTGACGAAATCAGAATTGACAACCCGGATCAGCAAACGTTGTCTTACCCTCTATTTCCTGTCGGATTTCGTGATGTCTCGCCTTTTCTTTACCCTTTGTACGCCGACGGTTCAAGAATGAATTCAAGTCCTCGTCTGGCTGCTGGAAGACATGGTATGGTAAAAGCCTATTGACCACATCGGCTACGTCCGTGAATGGTGTATCCACATCTGGATGTAGGACTGCAGCATGATCAGCTGCAAGACAGGCTGCGAAGCTTAAGAGGCGCAGATTAAGGAGAGTTCGATCATGACAGTTCTCCACGCACCCCGCCGCAGTTTGCTGAATGACTTGAAGCTCCTCCTCTGGCCTATCTTTCGGATGGGCAACTAGACTGGCGTTCGAACCATCAGGTAAAGTCAGAGAAGGGGTAGACTTTGTAGACGACGGTCCTGCGAGAGCGGATTGATAGGAATTGAAGTGATTTTGTGAATCATGAACGCTAGATGACGATGAGAGGCCTGTGGACGAGTATTCGACGGGTTTTTGAGGAAAGCTCTGGACAGAAAACGAAGCTTGCGGATTGAACATTTCCTTGACTCTGTTATGTTTGGTATGCTTTGCTTGGTGACAATCCCCGTGACCGCGTGAATGAACCGCTCCACCATCCGTCCGTTTAGGGCTGGCTTTACTATTACGATCCCGCTAGAGGTCGCACAAGTAATACAGACTTTAACTTTTTCAACCAATCTGCCGCTTGAGTAACCTCCTCAGCATTGCTGCTCGCAACCCGTTCCAGATATTCCTTCGCCAACGACAGATCTCCACCAGGGGTCACCATCTGGTGACGAGCAACATAGATGCTGGACTTGGCGTAGTCCTGCACTGGGCGCTCTGCGCGGCGTGAGCACATGTCACTGTATCCAACGGAAAGTATCGACGCACCTTCTGCGCGACAAATCTGGACAACTCTCCGGTGATACGCGACAGCCTCGGCGGGCTCCTCCAACTCCTCGTACAGCCTTGCCAGTTTCAAATTTATCGTCGTTTCTCGGGCATCAGCACCTAGCAATGCACGCTTAAGGCATTCCACAGCATCTCTCATTCTACCACGACAAAATATCAGCGGGTGTTGTACTCTACATAAACCGCGACTCCCTTACCTCCCAATTTCTTCGTAGCAAGATGCTTGAGCTTGCCAAAGGCGCACGTCGTATGGGCTGTAGCCAGTGAGATCAAGCAGACAAGGCACTTTGACAAGTGCTCACCGAAGAGCTGTGGCTCGCTGATAATAGTAGAGGGCATATTGGTGCATGCTCAGTAGTTCGTAAGCCTGACCAAGACCATACCACGCTCTGTAATCCTTCCTGTTGACGTCTACAAGGCGTACAGTTGGCGTTTTTCTGTGTTCATATCAACACCTACCGACTGCACGTCGATATGCCTCGATTGCCGCATGTGAGTTTTTCATTTCAACGTATTCATGACCCATGAGTGTCCAAGCCGACAGATACGTCCGATCTAGTTCAGTTGCGCGTCTGAAATATTTTACTGCCTTCTCGTGCTCGGCGCGAAGTGAATAATGATTCCCTATGACAGTCTTATCAATCCGCGGTCTCAAATTGGCACTGAGAGAAATATACTTACCCACCAGACAGCATACTTCAGGTCGGTCTTTGTCAAGTTCAAGGAATTCATGAGCAAGGCGGGAAAGCTTTAAACGGTTTTCAGTTACGTAAAGAATGTTTGAATACACGTCGATATCATCGACTCGGTATGGGGCAACGGCAAGGATTTTTTCAAACTGCGTTTCCGCTTGTCCAAAGTCTTTGGGCAGCTTCGCATGAGTCATCACCAGGTAAACAATAAATGCAGTATGCTGACCGTGTAAGTGATACAGCACGCAAGCACGCAGACTCATCACCCATGGACTTCCTCGGAAAAAGTCCTCACCCAGAAGACGATCACACATTACCAACTCATTCTCCGTTGGACTGTTGAGCTCGTTCATCGTTTTGATTTGGAAAAACTGCACGAGGGGGTGACTTGGGGGTAGAGGGAGGAGCGGTAGCAAAGATGACAACTGAAAGAATCAGTCGTACCCGTGGATGATGGTATGAATTGGCTAACCTCTTCGCCGTCTCCGATACACCGCCCCAGCAGGGACCATGCGGACCAATTCCATGGATAATCACCGATGGACAAGATGATACTCTCAATCGCTTCTTCTCTTCTGTTGAGACGCGAGAGGAAGAGGCCTTTCCTGACAAATTGCAGGCAGGAAATCGATCGCAAAGTTGTCAAAAAAAAAAAAAAAAAAAAAAGCCCGTACAGGAACAGCAGCCAGGGGTCGACAGCATTCTTAACGACTTCAAGATGATACAGTAAGGATCGGTTGAAAGGGATGGGAGGATGTCCCCGAATGTCTGCATGCGGAAATGTCAGCAAGCGATACAATGTTTGGAGACTTGCTTGTAGGCTTCAGCTTACTGTAGTGTTTATACCAATCTCTCTCTGTTTTCTTCTCGCTGATCTTCGTTCACGTCTCACCCTTCAGTTTTATGCAGAATATATTACCTGCACCTACCAAAAATTGGCAATATATAGACAAAAAATGCGCCTTGACACTTCGACAGTTGCGTAACACGTGTACCGCTCTGTTCAAGTCCTTGGATGTAAAATATGACTGGGCTGCAAGAAGAGTAGCTTCCTCGGCCTGCTCAAGCTCAGCTTCGTGTTCTTGACTCGGAGATAACTCAGAGGAGGTTTTGTAGCCCCCGGATGCGAGGGTCGATCCAACAGCTTGAGCTGGTGAGGCGGCAAATGCAAGCGAAGGACGAGATGAGTACACGCGCGCGGGTGTTGAGGTCGAGAATCCCGTTCTTGAATCAGCAACAAGCACGTCTCGTTTGTGCTGTGGTATCGAAAGATAAAGCTCGGCAGACCTAATGCATGATGTACTTTCAATGTTAGGTCCGTACGATAGAGTGCAGCGATATACCATTTACCAGCAACAACGAGACCTCTCTCTGAGCAGTCTTTGATCGAGTTCTGTAATTCACGTACTAGCTGTAGATCCATGTCGCGGACAACGCCGAACCGAAGAAAGTGATTAGCGGTGGGACACAACGCGATGTCCCTTGATGGCGTCTGTGGCATAGTATTCCCACCCATCCACGTTGCCTGCCACATTTACCTCGGAAGCTTACCACCGTCATCTGCGACGTCCATCTAACCTTACGGGAAAGCACTGGCGTCCAGAATCAATAGGACATGTTCCTCCAAGCTGTGACAGTCCTCGTTCTCCTGCTGCTGACTAGAATATACGTGGTGTTATCCAACCCTTCATCAAAGCCACGAAAGAGAAAGGATGGCGAAAAATGCGTCTTGGCTGTCTTCCTTGGTTCAGGTTTTTCTGACATATCCTCCTGTCACGGTGTTGCATTCTCATCAGCTTATATGAATCCTAGGTGGGCATACCAGCGAAGCGCTGACATTGACATCTGGCTTGGACTTCTCCCGCTATTCGCTACGGATTTATATCGTTAGCGAAGGCGACACTCTGAGCGCCATCAAGGCTGTATCCTTGGAACATTCTAAAGCCTCGTGCAGTCTCCCTATCGCCGTGAGCTCACGTTATCCATTTTGATTCGTGTCGGTGTCCTCATGATAGTTTTCAGGGACCCGATTATCGGAGGGACTACAAGATTTTGGTGATTCCTCGTGCTCGGCGCGTGCACCAAGCAATATGGACCGTTATTCCGACACTCATACGTTCCGCCTTGGCTTGCATAAATCTAGTAACGATCGCGCCGCTACTCAAGAAAGACTCGATTGAAACTCCTTTTGCGGATCTGTTGATACTAAATGGTCCCGGAACATGTGTAACGCTTTGTATCGCCGTCATGGTCAATAAGGTGGGCTCTGTCATTCACACGTCAAGTGAGTACCCTTCAATGCTCGCAACCGTGACACATTCTGGTCCAGCTACTCGGTTTGCCGCATCCGAAGATGATATACGTTGAATCGTATGCACGTGTACGGTCTATCTCTTTCTCTGGGAAAATTCTGCGCCATTTTGTCGACCGGTACGCTTGCGAACCACAATTCCTCGTAATTCCGCTAATCCTCCTGACAGCTTTCTTGTTCAATGGCCGAGCCTGTTGTCGGGCAGTGGTCGCGAGGAGTGCTGCGGATGCCTGGTTTGATGCGTTGGAGCTCATATTGTTTCTTGGCAACGGCTTCCGTCCCGCTCGACCGAGCCCACAGCGTTGATTCTTGGCGTTTGCTTACTCATCATGGAAATATGGAATAAGATTGCCACCGATCTGATAGAAACTGTCAGAGAACTCTGAAAATTCCTGGGAGCCTGCATAATAATTTTGCGTGAATTTTCTGCCTAACTTGTGTCGCAAGCTCGGGGATGGCGGTGTAGTACACCCGACGACGATATGATATGCACGCACGTCCGGCACATCGTCGACCGTCATTTCCGCGTCCAGCGGTCCTCCCCGCTGTTC